>CAUYPK010047186.1:0-37512 GCA_963574355.1 Loris lydekkerianus | reverse complement strand
TTGTAACTGGGTAATAGCTTTCATGTGAAGGTCCTAAATTAGTTTCATAGTAGGGGTGAGTACTTTGGGTACTTTTTCTTCCATTCTTGAGAGACTTTACTAAGAAGAATATGTTCCAGCTCCATCCATGTAAACATGAAAGAGGTAAAATCTCAATCTTTCTTTAAGGTTGTGTAGTATTCCATGGTGTACATATACCACAATTTATTAATCCATTCATGGATAGATGGGAATTTGGGCTTTTTCCATGATTTAGCAATTGTGAATAGGGCTGCAATAAACATTCTGGTACAAATATCTTTGTTATGATGTGATTTTTGGTCTTCTGGGTATCTGCCCAGTAGAGGAATTACAGGATTGAATGGCAAATCTATTTTTGGATCTCTAAGTGTTCTCCACATATCTTTCCAAAATGAATGTAATAATTTGCATCCCCACCAGCAGTGCAAAAGTGTTCCCTTTTCTCCATATCCACGCCAACATCTCTGGTCTTAGGATTTTGTGATACAGGGTAGTCTCACTGGAACTAACTCTCCTTTAAAAGAATGGCCATTGGTCTGAGAATGTCTGTGTTTCTCCCTTCCTTCTGACCCAGTATTACAGTTGAACCGACATAGTAGTGCACCTGCGTTCATCCCAACAGTAGGTTCCAACCAAGTGATGAGATTAGAGTGCTATAGATGCCCTGGGGGGTCCCTGTCTACCGTGTGGTGCTTTCTTTGGAAGGGACCTCTCCGACTGTGATGCGTGCCCCAAAACCCACACACCTGCCCTGATAGCACAGATCTGAAATAGGAACCAAGACAAATGGAAATGGCCAAGCAACATGTTGGACTCTGGATTCCCAGGGCACTTGCATGTGAAGCCAGCTCAGCCAACCCCGGGAAGGTGAAACTGAGGCTATTGGAATGCAGAGTTTTCCAGAGGATGCTGATTGCAGCAAAAGAGAACAGAGAATCCAGGACACTTGTATCCCTGATCCTTCTGGGCTGGCTCTGGTTTCCAGAAAGCTTTACTCCTTCCCCCAAATCCTCACTACAAACCTCCATAGATTTGACTTGAGCTGATCCATCCTAGTGAAACTTCTTAAGGAGGAGAGAGAAGAGGTGATGGTCAGCTCTTCTTAGGTCTCATGCCAGGGCTCCAACCCCAGTGCCTCTTCTCAGAGTCCTGCTTCCTCATCCCCTGGCCCTCTCCTTAGGAGTCTGTTCACCTGTCCTGGGAATTTCTGCCTTCTGTGTTTCACTCTACAGCATCCTTTCTGATTCACCCATGCAAGTTACAACTTGCTTGGCTTATTGGTGTTGTTGGGAGGGCTTCAATTTGTATCTGTCCATGTGAATTTTATGTTTCTTGATTTTTGTGTACCTCAAAGCTTTTGTAATGACTCACCCAATGACCATAAACAAAGTGGAAGACAAAAGGCAACATGAAAAAATTACAACCCATGGGACAAAGGATAAAGCTTCTCCAAATAAATAAGAAAAACACCAAAGAAGCCAATGGGGGGGGGGAGAGCAAAAGGGATTTGCAGGCCATTTTCCAGGGAGTTAGCCATATACATGCCTGGTGGACACATCAACAAGTCCTCATGATCTTCACAATTAAGAATTTACTCATAATAAAAGAAATGTATATTAAGGCAATATGTTATTTTTTTACCGAGACTGATAATCAGGACTAAGGTAGGAAAATTGTAAGTGTGTAAAGAAATGTGTTCATATACACTGTGGAATTATACATGGGTCAATATTTTAAAAGTTGATAACACTTAGATGAGTGATTTCATGTTTTATAATTTTGGCTATTTAAATGTCTGCATGTGTGGAAAATGACCTGTGCCAATGATATTTATGGAATCAGTTTTTGTAATTACAAAATACAGGGAACAACATAAATTCCGTAATTCAGAGACCAAGTAAATAGGTTATGGTGAGTCTAGACATAGACATCTCAGTTAAGATAATGAGATAGCTCTATATGAAATGAGACTAAACAGTAAAATGAACAGTGGCAGGTATGGTGAGCCACACATGCTCATTGTTTTAAGAATATATTCACTTTTAGTGTCCATGTTGGAATCTTTAGAAGATAAATAAGAAACCAATACAAAAAAAAAAGGTTCTGGAGAGAGAAACTGGTTGGCTAAACAGGAGAGAAACCAGTTTTATTCTTCTGACTCTTGAATTTTGTACTTTAGGGATGTATCACTGACTAAAATTTTGATTCTATCTTAAGATTCTTATTTGATTACAAAAAAAAACAATTTAAGGGAAAAACACGAGAACAGTAGCAAGACTTCTTTGGGTAGGGTTCATATCTTGACGTTTTCGGGAAAAAAAAATTTAGCTTGCATAATGTGGCAAATGACGTGGGTGGCTTCAGAAGACAAGAGTCCTGTCCGTGTGGTTTGCATTTCTGAATGCAGAAATGTTCCTGTTGGGGGAATATCTTGACGCTTCTTATCAGGAATTGTAAATTAGTGGAACGCAAGCCACCACTCTGTCGTGTTCTCAGGGCAGACAGTACTAATCGATCATTGCATTTTACCACTGAGGCAGATGCATTTTCAGAATCCCTCCCAATACAGCTAAAAAATAGCAAATGCTACCAATTCATAGGAGCTGACACACCAGTTAAAATCAAACATCCCTTGGTTAGGGTAACCACAGGGCAAAGCCCAGAAATCTGAAAGCAGGGTTTCCAGTCATATGCTTCCTCAGCACTCACATCAGGCCTGGTTCAAGTCTGTGGTGACACAGCCAGCCTGCCACCACCCCTTCCTCCACCAGCACCCCACAACAAGGGAGTGAAGCGGTGAGGCAGCCAGCTTCACCAGCACCACCTTTCGGTTATCCGGGCCCCTCCTGACCATCCCTGACTCAAACCACACAGAGCTTTTCTGAGGAAATGCCAATTAACCTTCAGTAAGGAACTCAAGCTGCCCTGCTTCCCCCAGCTTAGAAAATTCCATGTAAATGTCAGAGTAAGCTCTTCAGCCCTCTGCTTTTAAAAGGAGAGATAAAATTTAGATCCCTATTCCCAGATGTTAAAATCTCTGCTTCTCCCCAGGGCAAAGAAATCAAAGCAAGTAAGCTCCGTTTTTGTTCCCCCTTGGAACACCACCACTTCCAGCAATTTATTTGACTGACTATGTCTTCTATTACCATGTAAATTGTTTCAGACCGCAGGAAAAAAAAGTATTAATCTCCTCTCAGTAAGTCATAAAATAAAGAAATCAATTTCAAGGTCAATTTAGCCCAAATAACACCTGCTGCCCTTTTTTGTAACATGCAGACTCCTGTGAAACACTAGGCTGTTGTCTAAGGCATCAAGATGCCATTACAGGAAACCAAGTTTCACATGAGTCAAGGCAGTGTCCCAGGTTCCTGGAGCCCCAAGTGTGAGTTTGGGACAAATAGGATTAACAAGACCCCGCAAAGTGACCCTGTACAGCCCACAACAGGGGGAAAGAGAGCTTCACTGGAGGTCAGGTAGAACTGGATTCAAGTCACGAGTCTGGCTAGACAGCTGTGTGACTCTGGGAAAGTTAATTAACCTCTCTGTGCCTCAGAGTTGGCACCTGTAAAATTACTTAAAATAAAATGAGAGCAAGGTGATCTTTAAGAACCTTTCAACACAGTCCACGGTGGAGTTTGCCAAAGGTTAGACACCCATCCTGGAGAAGTGGTCTAAATAGCTACTTCCGTGTAGCTCTCCTACACCAACAGACCGTGGGGTCTCTGCTAAGGAAATAGGCTCTGGAGCCTAAACCATCTTTGTCCCACTTGTGAGCTACATAACCTTGGACAAGATATTTAACTTCCATTCTCTGAGTCTTTCCTCTGGAAGATGGAGATAACAGGAGACATCACCTGTTTCTAGAAAGAAAACCATCATCCTCAGTTTGAGGGTTTCTGTACTCTGGGGAGTCAAGTGACTTGCCCAAGGTCACGCGACTTAGAAGCAGCAGACCCAGGTCTGAACCCTGGGAACCCTAAGCCTCCAATCACAGCACATACCACACTTCCTCGTAAAAACTTTGCACGTGAACAGAGTCACTTCCCGGGTACACTGAGGTTCCGTCCATCACCTCCCCACCAACGCACCAGGGATACAGCTACAGCTTCTGATGGTGCCTCCAAAACCCATGAGACTGGGGATGTCCACCTTTCTGATACCTCCTAGAAGCAGATGCTTTCTTCCCACCCTGCTCTCTGACCATTGCCTCACCCCCAGCTTACCTGACCAGTGCCTTCACCTGCTGTGCTGACCTTCAAAGACATCCAGAAGGTTAAGCAGGTGTCCCTAGGAGGCCATGATATCCAGGTTTTCTCAACCCATTCTCAACTCCTGTATCTGCAAAGGCCAGCCCCGCATGCCCATCTGCCCATCAGAGCACCTCCTCTCTACCTGGAGATCCCCATGCCTGAATTCCTACCACCATCACTGCAATGACTTCCCAACAAGGCCAGCCTGACCCCATTTTCATCCCCCACAGAATATTCCCTGCTGCCAGCAGGATCATTGTCAAGTGCGAGTTGGTTCATGTTCCTCCCACTTAAACGCCCCAGCCCAGCCCACATGTCTGCAGAACGCTGCCCCCTTACGTGGGGACGTGTGTGGGACTGCAGTCCCTAGGGCAGGGGAGACATGGAACAGGCCACATCTGACAACATCAACACCAGACCTCCTGGGTGTGAAGCTAGGAAGACAGGAAACAGATAAAGATCAGTGACTAGGACATTGTCATCACTTCAGAAAGAAGCCCCACACCTTTCACCTAGCACCTCCATACCCCATTCCCTAACTCCCACATCCCTAAGTAATCACCAATCTGCTTTGTCTCTACGGATTTACCTATTCTGGACTTTAATCACATAATACGTGGCCTTCTGCGCCTGGCTTCTGTACTGAGCCCCACGTTTCCAAGTCATAGTGTGAATTGGTCCTTCATTCCTTTCTTATGGGTGAAAATATTCCATCGTATGGACATACCATCTTTTCTTCAACCACTGATCCACTGACGGACATCGAGTTGTATTTCACTTAAAATAATACTGCTATGAACATTCACGCACAACACATTTTTATGTGGATATGTGGTGTCATTTCTTGGGTACATACCTAGAAGTAGAATTCCTAGCTTACGCGGCACCTCTCTGCTGAACCTTTTGAGGGAGGATCACTTTACATTCCCGCCAGCTGTGAGGGAGGGCTCACCTCCCCTCACTCTCACAGCACTTGTTACTATCTGATTTTTTGAGTCTAGCCATCCTAGCATGTGTGAAGTTCTCCATGTGGTTTGGATTTGCATTTCCCTGACAACGAGTGACACTGAGCCTGCTCTCACATGCCCATCAGCTGTCTGTACATCTTCTGAGGACCGTCTGTCTATTCAGATCCTTGGCCCGTTTTCAAATTGGGCTGCCTTTGTATTTTTGAACTGTAAGAGTTCTTTTATCTATTGTAAATGTCAATATCTTACAGATATATGATTTACAAATACTTTCTCCCATTCTGTGCATTGTCTGGTTACATTTGGAGACAGTCTTCTACTAAAACAGGGCAGGTCACAGCACATTTTCAGAACTTTCTACACTGGTTCCCTGGGGGGACCATGACCCAGGCTCTGTCCTACATGACACCTTTCAGGATTTGCCCCGGGAAGTGTGGCCCAGGTACAGGAATGTTAAATGCCAATGCAATCCGGCCAATAGTGTTGAAAATCCTGTTAAGCAGCAGGACAGAGTGGCTAGGACTGTAAGCTTTTTAAGGATATCACCTTGGCCCAGACCTTGTAATGCTACCTCGTACCTGGATTTCATTCTCTGTAAATGTGGGATAATAATAACAATAGGCAGTGAGTCAGGAGTACACAGTGAAATAGCTGTGTACAGCACTGAACCTGGAGTCCTGCATGGTCCAAGCCTGCACTCTCCAAATTTGGCCTCGTATTATAATTACCCAGGGAGCTTTAAAAACACAAACACACATATCAGTTCCCTGTGGCTGCTGTAACAGATGACCACAAAGTGGGTGGCTGAAAAGAAAACAAAAACGTATTCTGTCATGTTTCTGGAGGCCAGAGGTCTGAGATCAGGGTGTTGGGAGGGCTCCAAGCTCGAGTTCCTTCCGTGTGCTCCCTTGGCTCCTTGTGGCGCTGTCGCTTATAAATGCATCGCTACAACCTCTGTCTCCACAAGGCCTCCTCTGTGTCTCTACATCTCCTCCTTTTCTGTCTCTTATGAAGTCATTGCATTTAGGGCAGGATAACCTCAAGATCTACAGATTAATTATATCTGTAAAGAGCCTATTTCTAAATAAGATCATATTCACAGGTTCCAGGAGTAGGGACCTGGACATATATTTTAGGAGCCACTATTTAAGCCACAGTGACACACAAAGAAAATGTCCCCGGGGGTCAACCCACTGTGAATCAAGTCAAGCTCTCCATTGGTGAAGACTCAGTATTTGTAATTCTGGAACCTGTCCTGGTGATGACAAGTGTCCCAGCTGGCTGTGCACCCAGCTTGGAACACTGAATCAATGTGGTGGTGGTCCTGGATGGAGATGTCTTTAGGGAAGTCAAGGTCACCCCAGGAGGTGACAGGACATCTGCAAGTGGCCGTGCCAGCCTCCCCAGTGGGACATCCCCAAGGTCTCCTATGCCATGGCAGCCCAGAAACCTCTGAACATCCTCTCCAAAGAGAGTGAGTGAATCAAAATAGGATGCTGACAAAGGAAAAAACAGCTACAGATATGTAGAGGGCAGCCACGGACCCGAGACCACATCACCATCTGCAAGTTTAAAGATCTCAACAGAGACAAAAGGTAGAAATAGCCCAGATGTCTACCAACTGATGAATGGATGAAGGAATGTGGTCCAGCCACACAAAGGAATGCTAGTCAGCCTTGAAAAGGACTGAATTGGTGATTCATGCTACAAGGATGAACCTCCTAAACATTGTGCGAAGTGAAATAAGCCCATCACAAAACACCACACGTTTCATAATTCTATCAATGTGAAATGTCCAGAATAGGCGAATCTACAGGGGTAAAGAGCAGATTTGTGATTTCTAGCTATTCGGGAGGGAGGAGGATAGGGTATAACTGCTGAAGGGATACAGGGTATTGTTTGGGGGAGATAAAAATCTTCTGGAACAAGGCTGAGCATGGTGGCTCATGCCTGTAATCCTAGCACTCTGGAAGGCCAAGGTGGGTGGATTGTCTGAGCTCAGGAGTTCCAGACCACCCTGAGCAAGAGTGAGACATCATCTCTAAAAATAGCTGGGTGTAGAGCAGGCATCTAAAGTCCCAGCAACTCAGGAGTATAAGGCAAGAGGATTGCTTGAGCCAGGAGTTTGAGGTTGCTGTGGGCTATGATACCACGGCACTCTACCAAGGGCGACCAAGTGAGACTCTGTCTCAAATAGCCGGGCGTGGTGGCTCACGCCTGTAGTCCCAGCACTGTGGGAGGCCGAGGCGGGTGGATTGCCTGAGGTCAGAGGTTCAAGAGGTATGAGCGGCAGTGAGCCAGAGTAAGACCCCGTCTCTACTAACATAAAAAAAAAAAACAAAAACAGCGGGACAGAGCATCACCACAGGAAGAAGAAAATGAACAAGAAAAAAAGAGTACTTCAAATGAAGAAGAATGAACAAGCAAGCTGAAATTAAAAATTAAAAAAAAATGTTTTGGGAGTAGATGGAGGTGACGGTTGCACATTTTGAAGCGTTACACGCTGCTGAACTGTTCACACAAAATGGTTAATTGTATGTTACATGAATTCTACCTCGGTTTTTCTTTTTTTTTAGGAAAAGACAAAAAGGATCCCAGCAGACCCAGACTTTTATCCCTCTTTTTTGAGCTTTGACCATACTTTTTTCAAATAAAAATAAATATATAATCCCACAGACTTCCCCGTACGTCTGTACAATCAAAAGCAGCTGTCTTCTCCATTCATCTCAAAAGCCATTAAAATTAATAGGGTCTGTGTCAGGAATGTCTAAGAGAGTTGCTGATTCACTGAATCAGGAAAGAGGCACCAGTAATAGCAGAAATGCAGCTCCCCAACGCAATGAGAATTTCAATCTCGGGTGAGTGGGGCGCGGCTGACAATGGCCGGGCTGGTCTTCCTCTCTCCTCCCTGGTTCTGAGATAGCCTCTGACACCTGAGGGTGACCACACTCGGGGAGAACGACCCACCTGCCCGCACTGCCCCGGAAGGGGAGACCTCTGCAAATAGAAGTTGGAGAGGGGTGGCAAAAGCTCGTCTGGCAGAGAAACAACACTTGATCTCCGTGCCCTTGGGAGGGAACTTACGGCATGAAAAATGTCCATCTGCAAGTGGGCAGCCGTATCAGAAACAGACGTAATGAGACACGGAAGACAGGACATAAAGAAGTCTTGGCGAAAATGCCGGGAGGTGCTGTGTGGTGATAAAGGAGGGTATTAGTGACGCAAGAGGAAACTCGGACACATTTCTGGCTCAAGATGCTGAACACAGCACTCAAGTTTTCCCAAGGACAAGAATAGCAGGGGAGCTGGTGAAGGAGACGTGGATTATTGCAGAAGCTTTTGCAAAATGAAGTCTGGGGGAATGGCAAAACAAGTGAAGTGTTAAATAAATACTTCCCGAATGTAATCACGGGGGAGAACATTAAAATTAGGATGTCTGACAAGGGCTTTTTATCCAATCTGCCCAGGAGTTGTTCAGGATTCCTGAGGGAGAAGGCGTCAGTAACCCCAAGTGACATTGCTGCCCACTGATGTGGGCATGGGATGGCTCGAGCACCGGGGACAAGGCAGACTGAGGAGAAGGCCATGGGTCAGACTCAGTGGAATCAGCCTGGGAGTCTCTGGGCCACTCCTGGAGAGAAGACCCCTCAAAGAAGGATGGCACCACCAGAGACGCACCGCATCGTGGAGGCTACACACAGGCTCCAGGCAGGGGCAGGCCAGCATGGAGACCCCACTCTGCTGTAGTGGGTGCATCATCCAGAGCAGCTCAGCACATTTCTTGGAGCCTCAGCTTCCCCATCTATGGAGGGGGGGGGGGTATCAGCTTTCATCATAGGAAGCTTTGAAATGAGACTTAGGTATTATCTCCATTTCACAGAGAGGAAGGTAGAGGCCAGAGCAGTTCAACAATGTTGATGGATATTCCTAACCCACATATTGATTTCTGCTGTGTGTTGGGGGTAACCTATGCTACACATTTTGTTTAAATCATGTTATTTGATCTCTGTAACAGCCTATGAACCTTTGAGCCTGGGCTCAAAACCAGACTTGGCCTCTCCCTTTCCATGTGACCTTGGGCATGATATATAGCCTCTCTGTGCCTCGGTGCCATCATGTGTTAAAATTAGGATAATGATCCTTTCCATGAGGGTATGAGTTGATGTGTGTAAAGGTCTGAGAATACAGCCTGACCCCCAAGTCCTCAATAAATGTGACTACTCATACTATCACTGATTTTTGCTCATCTTATAAATAAGGACCAGACAGGGTAAGCAAATCACCCAGGGACAGGGACACACAGCTGATAAGAGGCAGAGTCTGACTGTAACTGTAACTCATGCTCTACTTGCCTCTTCCGGGGGCTCCTCGGGCCTACCTGGGGCACAGCAGGGTGGATAGATTAAGATGATATGCTTTTAATCCAGAAAAGCATGGGTTCAAGTCCCAGCTTTGACCTTGAAGGGTTGTTTGACCTCTCTGGCCCTGGCTTCCTAGCTTTATGGGGGGAATCACAGCAGCACAGGAATCCCTCCCTGTTTGGGAGTGCCATTATGACCTGCTCTCTGCAGGCTGCAGTCCCATCGGAAGGTGAGGCACAGACTCAGCTAAGCCGTGTTACTGCACCCTCTCCACCAGAGTCCCAGCTCGGATGGCCCTCATTCTTCACCAGCCTGTCTCTAACCCCAGCCTCCCTTCCTGCCAAACAGCCTTGTGGGAATGTGGTCTGAGACTCGGGGGACCAGAAGGAAGCCAAGTCCCTCGGATGAGGGCTCCCTAGAGACAGTCTGCCCATGGAAGAGGGAGCTGTCAGCTCTTTTACCAGTGAAATAATTGCAAGTTTGAATGTGGATTCTATGCCAAACAACTGCAATTAGAAACCACCTTCTGTTCAGAACAACTGCTGCTTAAATGTAATCCCTGTAATGTGCATAAACCCGAATGAGTTTCTCGGTTTTGCTTTCAACTACACTTACTCATCTCCATCAGCACACCCTTGCTTCCATTCCCAAAGTTCACATTCACCTCCTCCTGCCCATTGGCTCCTCTTTGTCCCAAGATAACACCCAAAGCCTCACCTGGACCAGCAAGGCCTGCACAGGGCCTGCTGCCAGCATCCTTTGCCTCTCTTCTGCCCCTCCTGAGCCCCAGCTACCCTGCCTTTCTCTTCAGTTCCTTGCACCAGAAGTCACCGGCTTGGAGAGCATTCTATGCCTATGGTGCCCCTGAACTCCTACACATCAGGTCAAGGTCCAAACACCACCTCTTCCAGGAAGCCTTCCCTGATGCTCCACACTTCCAATGAAATCCCTGGGACAGCCTCTTGCGGCATCATTACCCCAGGGCACTCCCTACAGCTCATAGTTAGTTACTGGCATTAGTCACTAGAGTTATTTGAATAATTACAGAGTGAACAACTCCTCCCGCACTGACCTGTGTGTCCCAGCCATGTTCCACAAGTGCTGCTTGGTGCTACCCCCAGCATCCAGCACTGCCCCTCCCACAGTAGGTACTCCATACATATGTGTTGATTAGAATACATATGTGTTGAGTAGAAGACCATTTCACGATGCCAATGGCTTTTTTCCCTGAAGAGAGGAAAGTAGGGCTGGAAGTAGGGCCCTTGTCTTTGCCATATTTCTGTTCCTCACAGAGCCTAACACAGTTCCTGGCACATCGTAAGTGCTCAGTCTGAATTAGCAGAATTTTAAAGCAGACTCATGCTTTAGCTTTTATTTCCTTTTTTGTCTGCAAAATGCAAACAGGAGTTCAAGGCAGCCCTGCCCTCATTCTCCTTTAGACTCTGTCCAGCGCCGTCTGTAAGGGCTATTAGCATGGGTATTTGCATTTACCTAGAACACAGACAACCCTTTCCAGCTTATTAAAAACCCATCCCAGCCCTGCGTGTGCTGACAGCTCTTGAATCATCACAGCCTCCAGACTTCCTCCCCTGAGGAGCAAAGCTAAAGGAAGACTGTGTCTCCTCTCTCAAGCCTTCCCAAGGAAAGCTCTGGCCTGTCCTCATTGTCCCCAGGGAGACAGAGGGAACAAGGGAGGATCACCTGGCCCTGCCGGTTGAGGAATGTTTGTCACCATATCCACGTAACGTCTATGCCCAACAACGTTGCCCTTGGCTGAAGTCCCACCAGTTTCCCTTTAATTAAACCTGAGTATAGGAGGCTCCCACCTCCTGGCCCTGTGAGCAAAGCCAAGGCAATGTCAAATGCCAGGAAAGGGAGTGCTCCTATCCTCTCCCCAAAGGTGGCCAGCGTGGGGAGTCCCAAATCCACACATAGCAGGATTTTGAGGTCTAAGAGCCTCCTGAGCAGAGTAACAGGTGCTGGAGCAGGACCAGCTGCAGCGGGCATCTCGGCCAGGCAGCCCTAGCTCCCAGCTAGCTCACACCCAGCCAGCCACCTGGCCGCATCCAAGGCACCCGAGGGGAACAAGGGAGGATGTCTATTCAACCTCTGGGGAGAGGGAGCCGCTTCTCCCACTCCTCAAAAACCTCTGTATGCTCCATCAGCACTTGCCGATGGAAAACAGCCAGGCAACGCTGAGGCCCACGCAGCTGGGGATTATTTCCCACAAGCTCGATTTCCAACCAGGCCCTGCGGCTACTGCTGGATCAGGGTGGATCAGGGTGGAATGTACTCGGCCAGCACTCCCCCAGCCCAGAAAAGCAGGACCCCACTTGCTGGCTCTCCAGTTGTCCACTGCTGGGTTCCTTCCAGGTGCCATCTCCTTGCCAGACCCAGGGGAGGCAGCTGGGGATGAGGGAGGTGGGGTCTCTGCCCTCTGGGGGCTTACGGGCCATTGCTGGTCATGTTGAACATGTAATTATAGAATAAATGGGGTGAGTACTGTGTGGTAAGTTCCATGAAAGGAGAAGTGCGGGGAGATCCAGGATCTTACCTAGTGCAGCATGTCAGGGAGAAAGAGCTAAGAAAGACCCCCAAGGGTGGCAGGATTAGTAGCAATCCTGGCTGGGGGGCATTGGCAAAGGCCCAAGGCTGGCTCTTCAGAGTGTGATCGGCAGCAGGAAGGCTAGGGGAGAAGGTGGGGCAGAGGACAGGGGTCTTAAAGGCCACACCAAGAAGTGTGTAGCAGGGGGATTTGAGCAAGGCCAGATGTGTGTTTGAAAAAACTGCAGTGGAGTTCAGGGGTGCAGAAGTGTATGGGGAAACACAGTTGGAGACTTATAATGGGTATCCCCAAATGAACAGTGCTGGGGAAGAGGGGTGGAAGGGGAGAGATATCCCAGAACTGGGGAATTAAATAGATATGGGGGAGGAAGGCAGGTGAGGATGACCAAAGAGTTTCTGCATAGAGTTTCTGCGGGTGAGGGCAGCGCTACTGTGCTATTCACCAAGGGGAGTGGTCTCCACGAAGGAACAAGTTAGCATGGAAGATGACAGGTCCGGTTTTGACCTCACTGGAGAATTTGGGGTGTGGCTGTTTCATGCACCTGGGCCTTTGGATGGAACAATTAGGCCCTGTGGAGTTTTCTTTATCTTCATTTAACCTTCATTTCCTACATGGTTCATCATGGGTACTTCACAGAGGGGATCCCGAGGATCCGTTTAATTTCTGCTGAGAACACCGAAGGCCTCGGAACTAACAGCTGTCAGAACTAAATTAATAGAAGAAAAAGGCAAGCCCACCCCACCTCCACCGCCTTGCCAGGAGCCACTGATGCAGGGATGTTTGCAGGAAGCACCTGACATCCCAGTGGCTTTCCATGTTTTGAAATTGACAATTCTTTCATTCCAGCCAATATTTGTCTAAATGCCAGACCACAGATGAGGTTTTCCTGGTGAGGTTTGGGGCCCGAGGTCCTCCTTAGGGTGCAGGAAGAATAAGGCAGCTGGAACAAATCTCTCTCTCAAAGACCTCCAGTCTCAGTCTCTCTCTCTCTCTCTCTCTCTCTCTCTCTCTCTCTCTCTCTCTCTCTCTCTCTCTCATACATGGCCCAACAAGTAATTTTGGTTATCAGAAAGAACAGAGGCCAGAAGATCTCTGACAAATGGCTAAATGGCTAGGTGAGCCCACGTCATCCACGGAAATTCCAAAATCCCAAAACCTCCCTGCAAACTGTAATTTTCTTTTTAAATTTAACCTGGCCTCATCTCTCCTACTCTGACATGGGGCTCTTTATATTAGGTTGACTGAACCAAAAAAAATTGCCAAAAGTTATTTAGACGTTTCCAACCTAAAGAACAGCCGTGTCCTCTGCCTCATGGGGTTTATTTGCCTATTCACCCCACTTAGTATGAATAGTGACTCTCATCTTTTGCAGAAATATTCATGTGTTTGATTGCAAAGCTCTTCCCCAGACCTTTCAGTGGCTGGGACATCAGGTACAGCACAGGCATCACATTACCTTTCCAAAAGTTTGGAAATGATCAATTCTGGCCTCAGGAGATTGCAAACCTATAGTAACAGAATAGTGATTAAAATCATTTATGGGGTACTTTCAGGTATAAGGCACTGAGCTGACTGGGTTCAAAAGGAAAAGAACTTGAGTATTACTCTTTTTGTTTGTTTGTTTTTTGATACAGAGTCTTACTCTGTCACCCTGGGCTTGAGTGCCATGGTGTCATGGTGTCATAGCAAACTCAAACTCTTGGGCTCAAGCAATCCTCCTGTCTCAGCCTCCCAAGTAGCTGGGACTACAGGCACCTGCCACAATTCCTGGCTAGTTTTTTCTATTTTTAGTAGAGACAGGGTCTCACTCTTGCTCAGGCTAGACTGTAACTCCTGAGCTCTGTCAATCCACCTGCCTTGGCCTTCCAGAGTGCTGGGATTACAGGTGTGAGCCACTGCGCCCAGCCACAAGTATTCTGTGTAAAAGAATTTATGGACTCAAGGCAGCACTTTTTTTCCACACTAACATGCCAGCAGATGAAACCATGTGCTGTTTGAACGTAAGGATGTGGGGGTGAGGAAGGGAGCCTGCCCCCCCACAGGTCTACGCCTTTCTAACACCCCCACTCTGAAGGCAGAGCCTGATCCCACTGCAAAGCTGCTAGTTACAGAGTCAAAAAGCCTAATAGGACCCTAATTACACTCCAAGTCTGCTTATTCTCAGATCCTTGCAAAATAATTACACTGCTCTCTTCTCTAGGAGAACAATTTGCATTAACATGGGAAAATGTGTGATTTGATAAAGACACACCATGTGGGTCTTCTTGGGATATTCCACTAAGAGAAAATAAACCAACTTGGAAAATGGCCTAGCCCTATCTTGCATCAGACGACCTGGACGTGGCAGAGAAGGGGAAGCTGGAGGAGGGTGGGGGGAGGGCCCTCAGCAGAGGGCTCTAAACCTTAGAAATGACTCCCGATGGATATTCACGGCTTAACTCCTCTTTAATCTTGGCCCAAGCATTGTAATAAGCCACTCTTAGAACTTAATAACTCCTCAGCACCCAATCAATAACGGCTCTGAGAAATCTCATCCCTGTATTTACTTAGTTGTACAGCCCTCAAGACACTCCAGCTTCTGAGTGGAGATACCTGAGGCTAAATTTCACTTCCTTTATGAATATGGGACAGCTGGCTACATATCCACCTGGAAGGTAAGCCCTTAAGACAGAGTTTTTCAACCTTTTTTACTTAGGGCACACTTGAACCTATAGTTAAACTTCTGCTGGCACACTTACGTTGATCCAAAAAAAGAGTGAAGAAAATAATACACTTACTGTGCTTTGAACTTCCTTTGAAAATAATTTAATGAATAATCTTTAAAAGTTTTCAAAGCATGCCTGAGATCCTCTGACGGCACCCTGGTTGAAAATCACTGCCTTGGCTCAGCACCCATTGCTCGGTGGTTAAGACGCCAGCCACATACACCTGTGCTAGCAGGTTTGCACCTGGCCGGGGCCAACTAAACAACAAGAACAAGAACAAAAAAAAAAAAAAAAATAGCCAGGCATTGTGGCAGGCACCTATAGTCCCAGTTATTTGGGAGGCTGAGGCAAGAGAGTTGCTTAAGCCCAAGAGTTTGAGGTTGAGGTTGCTGTGAGCTGAGACGCCACAGCACGGAGGACGACATAGTGAGACTCTGTCTCAAAAAAAAAGAAAATTACTTCCTTAAGAAGTAGCTTTATGGGAACTCTCTATAATAGAGAACAAGAAGGATAACAGAAGATAAATGAGTTGGGGTGTGTGCAATATCTCCAAAACAAACCTAAAATTGACTTTGGCACTTCTGGTTCCTGTTAATGTAAAAACCTCATCCGGATCTAGGAAGAAAACGGCCAGGATGTGCATCTTTACAACTCATGTGGGAAAGTATCACTCACCAGTTAAGCAACTTGCAATACTGACAAACAAAAAATAAAAAAATAAAAAAGTAACTCCTCTCCTGGGTGGGTGAAGAGTGCTCTTTGCTTTGATTTTTTCCCAGCACTCTTCTTGGTAGACATGAACTCTGGAATCAACAGAAATATGTGCAGGGAGGGAGAGGAAGAGAAAGGGAAAAAGAAACGTGCAGCACGTCTTCACAGGACTCTGGCAAAAGGAGAAGTGTCTTCAGATCCCCCTCCTCAACCCCCAGCCAAAGGAGGGATGCCCTCACTTCAAAGTACAAACATCGGTGACCCATTTGCTGCAAAATTCGTATAATGCCAGCTTTTGATGCTATTATTTTAAAAAAGAGAGAGAAAATTGAGTATCCTGACACCACATGCTCTGAGGAGTCATTCTAGCCCCAGAATACATTACATTTTATGCCAACTAGTGATAGAGTTAACTTTTCTTCCTAACGTGACAGGGAGGTCAATCTGATCAGAGCAATCAAGGCTGACTATTCACTGGTTGGGCCCACACAATGTGGCAAATCTACTTATCTCATGTGCCTCTGGAAGCTTTATCTGTGAGCTGCGCAGCCCCAGCTCTGGTTGGTGTGGGACGTGTGTCCCACCGTCCTGAGGAGGAGGTGCTCTCAGAAATCCTGTTTTCAGGCTGGACATGGCGCCTCACGCCTGTAATCCTAGTACTCCAGGAGGCTGAGGTGGGTGAATCATTTGAGGCCAGGAGTTCAAGACCAGCCTGAGCAAAAGCGAGACTCCATCTCTATTAAGAAAGCTTAGCCCGGCATTGTGGTGCACGCTTGTAGCCCCAGCTACTCGGTAGGCTGAGGCAGGAGGATTGCTTGAACCCAGGAGTATGAGGTTGCTGTGAGCGAGGGTGATGCCACAGCCCTCTCATCTGGGGCAATAGAGTGAGAAAAGGAAGGAGACAAGGAGGGAGGGAGGAAGATGGTTTTCCAGAGACTTTGAGCAAACCAGAAAAGTTGTTCTTTCTGCTGTGGGGCTGTGAGGATGATCTGAGACTGCAAAGGACATGTCACCTCAATAAGTGACAGCTGTGGTGACAATGATGCTCATGGTGACTTACTTCATCCTTAATTTCATCCATTCCTCAATACCTGATTTCTCAGAATTAAAACTAAGTAACAGACTATTCAGAGAGGAACTTGGAATGTTTTCATGGTAAAGGAAGCTTCATCATTGTGATGGAAGTCACAGAGGAAAGATGCTTCCATGATAATGAAAAAATTCCCACGTGAAAGCCCTCAGCAGAGGCTGTGGCATCACAAGGGGAGTGACCCCTATTATCACCGAGTTATTAAAGTATCCAATTTGTTGTGCGCTTAGTCGGAGGACGGGGCCAGAGTCCATTTAGCACAGCATTTATCAAGCAGCAGGGTTTGAAAAGCCTGATTCACAGCGCAGTGGGGGCTGCCTCGCCTCTAAGCCTCACCTGCAGCTCTAGGAAGCGTCTCTTGGCTCCAGTCACTTCTTGCAAGATGAGAAAGGGAAGTAATGACTTTGAAGAGTTTCCCGGAGCCCCCAGTTTCCCTAGAAGGGAGCTCAGAGACATGAGACAGCCAGGAAGGACAGAGAAGCACTGACACTCAACGCAAAGCTTGGAACGATTTCCTTCCGTTAAAAAAACAAAAGCAGCCGCAGAGGTGCAGCAAGCAGGCTCCTGTGAGAACCAAAAACCTTCCCAGAGGGCCCAAGGGCTGAACATGCGGCTGCATCAGGAGTTCAGATCTTCGTTTTCCAGGCAAAACAACCAGAGGCGTTATAGTTGGGCCAAACCATACAAAATCAACTTCTTTCTGAGCCTCAGTGTCCTCAGCAGGAAGAAAATGAATGAGCTGACCCCAATGCCTTTGTACGTCCCTCGTGAGTATAAAAATTCCACCATCCTAAGATTTTAAACCTGCCAACTGCACAAGTTAACTCTGCCTTCCATCAAAAGCAACAGGTAAAAACCCCAAGAGCTCATCAAAAGAACAAAGAAGATGAAAATAAACAAGCTTAGGTGTGGGATGGGCATGTTTCTTAGAAGAGCTTCAAGAGTCCTGGCAGGGGGAGAGGTGGGAATGAACACGTAGGCCAGGACTGGGGCCCAGGGAGACAGCCTAACGAAGTGAGCCTCCTCTGGAGGAAGCTAAGACTTATTCCCGGTGCTTCCCAAGCTTCAGGGATTCCTCTCTCCCCCTGGTGTTTCTCCATTATACATTTTCACAGATTATCACCTCTCTCTGCACAGAACAACCACAAGTGACTTGGACCCCTGAGGCCACCTGGCAATGCCCAGAGAGATTCTCATGTCAGGATGGGGGAAGGTGACGGACTGAGGACGCTGCTAAAATCCTTCAATGCACAGGATTTTTCCATAACAAAATTATTTAGCCTCAAATGTGAATAGTGCCCAGATCAAAAATTCCGCACTAGGATATAAAATTCTGCTCATGAGATCTGGAATTTTTGTCTGTTATGTTTACCGCTGTGAACACCACTGCCCAGAAAAGCATCATGAACACAGCATCCACTCAATACATGCTGTTAAGGTCAGAAGTAGTGGCTCACACCTGTAATCCCTGCACTTTGGGAGGCCAAGGTGTTTGAGATCACTTGAGGCCAGGAGTTTGAGACCTGCCTGGGCAACATAGCAAGATCCTGCCTCTACAATCAATCAATCAATCAATAAGCCAGGCATGGTGGCACATACCTGTAGTCCCAACTACTTGGGAGGCTGAGACAGGAAGATCACTTGAGCCCAGGAGTTAAAGGTTACACTGAGTTATGATCATGCAGAAGTACTCTAACCTGGGTGACAGATGACAGAGCAAGACCCTGTCTCCAAGAAAAATGCTGTATAATTTAAATAAATAACTAAATGGGCAGACACTTCCTAGGAGGCATGGAGAGCTTCTGAGTGATGGAGGTTGGAATTTGCCTCACCTGACACAGAGCAGCCTCAACAACAGCTTCTTCCCAGGGCTCCAGAGGCCACACACACGAGGCCATTTCTTCCCAACAAACCATTTATTTAAGTGACCACAAGGGAAGAAGCATGTAACTAAGATGTGCCACAAAGGCATGCTCCATGTCATTTCTATGTCATGAAATAGAGCTTTTCATGTCCATTATCTTAGCTAAGAAAGTTGAAGGTGGGTCATTTCCCCACTGGGGGCCAAAGGAGCCTCACGGTTTCTGTCTCTTGTCCGTGACTGAAGGCAAGGGTGAAATTCCACAGAGGACCAGGGCACCGCACAGGGTCTTCACTAAGCAGATGTCAAAAACAACTCAAAGAAATCTCACCAGCAGACAGCCAGGAGACGGTGTCCCTGATAGCCGAAGATCCCTTACTGTGATTTCCAGTGGCAAATAAAATCGGCAATGCTAAGAATAAAACATCCACCCTTCTGACTGATAGCTCACCTAGGGTCCTTGGCCTTTTACTCACTGTCTTACTTTCCCAAAGGTTTTCAAGTTATTTAATAAGCACAGTTTGTGAAATCTTCCAAAGTCCAACCTCCGTTTGTGCATTAGAGCCTAGCCTGACCCGACTGGTCATCAGGTGCTCAGAACAGTCAAACGGTGACATGGGTTGAGTGTCTGCCAGGGACCTGAGTATTCTAAGGACTTAAAATGTACTAGTGTTTAAACCTCACAACAACCCCATGAGGGGAGCATGACCACTCTCCCCATTTCCCAGATGAGGAAATGGAGGTTCAGGGCACGCAGCTTATAGGTGATAAAGGCAGCATTTGAACGCAGACCTTTGGTTCAAACTCACTGTGCAGCTGTACATGAGCTCTGAGTTAGAAGGAAAACTGAGGAACAAAACAAGTAGAAAACATCGAACAATAAAATCCCCCAGCCCCATGCTGGGTCACGTGGCGTGTTTGGTGAGGAAGACACGGGCCGGGCGGTGGTGCTGTGGTATATTTCCATGCCTTATAAGATGCTCTTCTGTGAATGTCACTGCATGTTGGTGCTATGAAAAGGCTGATAAAATTTAAACTCCACTTTTAATGCGGGAATTTTCACTTAACTGCCAACTTTCCATCACTACGGGTTTTTAATCTTTGTGATTTCTGCCAATATAACTGACATTGTGTCTTGTTCTTCTATAAAGATCCCTCATGTAGGAGACAGAACAAGCTGAACTCCAAACTGTCTAAACGAGAAGACACAGGTCAAGAAAGAAAGAAGAAGAAAAAAAACTTATTTTTCATCCCCCTAGTGGGATGTCCACAGAAAGATCAGAGGGCCCCGAGGAAAAGGGAAAAGGAACTCATGCACTAAATACCCAAAACGCTCTCACGCTGAGTGATGAAGAGAAATGGCTGAGGAGTCAGAAGGACTCTGGGTCCCACCATTTAATTGTCTTCAGGGCAGTGGTTCTCAACCTTCCTAATGCCGCGGCCCTATAATACGGTTCCTTGTGGTGCTGTGGTTATGGTTGTGTATGCCCCAACCATAAAATTATTTTCATACACCTGTATTTATATAGGGTGTATGTGATGGCCTTAGGTGACCCCTGTGAAAGGGTTGTTCGACTCCCAAAGGGGTCATGACCCACAGGTTGAGAACTGCTGCTTTAGGGAGTTTAATCTCTCTCCGTCTCAGTTTCCTCATCTGTGAAATGGGAATAGTAAGGATTTGCCTCATGGAGTAGTTCTGAGAATTCAATGAAATGATGAAATTAAGTTGGTCCTAGCAGAGTGGTCATAATAGAGAATGCTCGAATCATGTCAATTCTTACCATTAATACTTGGCAAAAGTTTCTGAAGATAACATTGTCCATTCTGTCTTACAGAGAAGCAGTCGGAGGACTTGCCAAGGTGAGTGAGTCATAACCACAAAGAGGAGGCAGAGAATCAGAACCATTCAAGTTTCAAATATGTCCCTTCTTCAGAACTCACTCACTAACGCCTAGGACATCTATAATGGATGAGGAATCCTTCAGGGACATGCTACTGTGCACAGCTGAGGCCTTGAATCCAGGAATGAGGTTTCAACCCCTCATGAAGACACATTAAGAATAGGTATCAGCCAGGCATGGTGGTTTCCGCTTGTAATCCTGGCACTTTGGGAAGAAAAGGTGGGAGGATCACTCGAGGCCAAGAGTTTGAGACCAGCCTGAGCAGTATAATGAGACCCTATCGCCACAAAATAAAAGAAACATTAGTAGGGCATGGTGGCAGGCACCTGTAGTCCCAGCCACTTGGGAGGCTGAGGCCGGAGGATCAGCTGGGCTCAGGAGTTCAAGATCAGCCTGAGCAAGAGCAAGACACTATTTCCCCTAAAAATAGAAAAATTGGCCAGGCATTGTGGTGGGTGCCTGAGGCCCCAGCTACTTGGAAGCTGAGGCAGGAAGATTGCTTGAACCCAGGAGTCTGAGGCTGCTGTGAGCTATGATGATACCACTGTATTATACCCAGACAAAAAGAGTGAGACTCTGTCTCAAAAAAAAAAAAAGGAAGGAATATGTGTTATGAATTTCCAAACCAGACTGAGTCATTTGGTGGGATGAGTAAAAAATACTAACTTTTTTGGAACTGACTTCAAAACATGGGTTTCTAAGGCCATTGAAAAACCAAACAGAGGACACAAGAAGATCCAGATGGGGGAGAAAGCCCAGGCTGGTGCAGGTGGAGAGGAAACCATAGGAAAGTGTGGCGTTTACCTGAGTGGCGCCAGCCCACTACCCATGACAGAAGAGGGCAAAGGGAGGAGCCTGGCCCACCCTCAGAGCACTACGCACCTGACTCTCCAAGTCCCTGCGCCCTTATCCTCATGACCTCTAAGGTGCCACCTTCCGATCTCTGCCAACATTGACAATGAATTCACCCCTAAAAAAACCCCAAAAAACACAGGGAAGGGGGACCGAGAAGGAGATTTGATGGGACTGATCACAGACCACACCATGTCCAATTTCAGACATCCCACCAGGAATTAATGAAGGGGAGAACCTTGGAGAGAAAGAGGAAAATGCGCCACAAGGACGTCTTGGATTTTAAGTGAGGCAAGTGATTAGAGGGATACATGTCCGAGGCAAAGGCAAGGGGGTATGATCGCACTGTGTGTGCGGAGAGGGGGCACGTGGCCCCGGGTGCTGCCAGCCGGAGCAGTGTGGCAGGGATGTGAAGACAGAGGGAGGACTGGAGATACTTGAGTGCAAGTTTGTGAGCTACAGAATGATGGGATCAGATCTATGTTTTAGTAAAAGTGAACGACTGGATCTTGGTGACAGCCTAGATCGCAGATCAGTTAAGAATTTTCATGGCAGAACTGAAGAGGACCTTGGGTTCTAATCCCAGCCCCTTCCCCTCACTACTGTGTGACCTTCAGTGAGCTACTTAGTTTCTCTGGGCCTCCATTTCCTCAAGCATAAAGTAAAAATAATAACCCTACTTACTTAATAAAACAGTTGCAGGTGTTTACTAAGATACGTACACATGAGGTGCTTGACAACATGCCTGGCACATCAACCTCCATTATCACAGGTAATGGTGAAGCTGGTGGTGATGGTGGTGACGGTGTTGATGATGGCAGTGACAACGGTGATTTCACTTACACTAGGGCCCTTCCATACAGGAGGCTTTTCTGCTGTTAACCTGAATGTTCCACTGCTGTGGTTTGAGCTGGTCTCTCCTCCGTTCACAGCTAGCCCTGTTCTTTACATAAAGCCTAGCATCCAAAACTTGCTCCAACACTGCCACGCAGGTGACCACCCATGGATGCCTCATTTTCCCTCCCTGTAGAGTGGAGATTGTAGTGCTATCTACGTGTAGAGATTAAATGAGTCAGTATTAATTTGTTAAGCACCTAAAACAGAACTTGGCACGTCATGAAGACTTGATACATGTTAGCTCTTAACTAACACTCAGTGTTTACCCTGACCAACATTATATAACATCAACTGCCCACAGTGATACAGCCCTGGGCCATGTGCACCTGTGTATCACTACAGCCACGGTGTGGAATGAAACTAGAAACCCCGTCTTCCTCTCCGGAGGACAGGCTACTTCTTGTTTCCCCAGTTGCTCCCAGGCCCTATCTGTTTACAAAAAAAAAAAAAAAGCCAGTCCATCCAAAGACCTTTGTTTGGCATTCCCAGTCCCACTAATTGTGAGGTTTACTATCTAAGGCAGAAAACCAAATGTCTTTTGCTGGTTAAAGTGAAAGTGATAACATAAATATGTTAGAGTATTTGGACACCCAGCTGGTGCAACCACTTCATTCTGATGAATTACGACACATGGAAATCAATCCTGGTCACTTAGGAGAACAACTTGGTATTTGGTGTCCAAACAAATTCATTCTGCTAATTCATTCTGGGCCATTTGATTAAATACACAAGAAGGGAGGTAGCGGGTGATGCTGAGTGTCTACGGGTGAATCGTCCTGTGGCTCACGGTTTGTTTGCGAGTCTCTCTAACACTCAACAAAAAATGAGCTACTCCCAGTCATTCTAAAGCTATCTGGGTAGTTTATCCTTATGGCAGTTGTTTTTTAATTCTTGCTTTATATAATTCTCTGGGAAATTCCCAGGAAATCAACCAAAATTAAAATGTAACAATCAGAGAAGGAGTGGGTCCTACACATTAAATGCCATCCTTGGAGCCTCTACTTTTAACCTCTCCATCTGAAGCCAACTCCTCCCCATACTTCACATTTAATGTTCTTTACAGGCCATGCCTCCATATGCAATTGGATATATTTCATTATGTGTCTACTGTCCACCTTTCCTGACACGTGGAAAGCAACTGACAGCTGCCAAGCCCAGTCCAACTATGTTAACACATGACACCTCGGTACAAAAACAGCTCTGGTAATGAACCTCTGGCATTCCCGTTTTCCCGACATTGCTGTCTCCTGCTTACCGTGATGGGCATAGCCATTTGCCCAAGTTCTGAGTGAACAATGTCTGAGTGTCTAGGACTCTTTTAAGTGCCATCCTTCATCCTGCAGAAACTAGAAACAGATCTATGTAAGAAATGGGGTGTGGCCACCAAGGGTGTGGGGTGACACACTGGTACCTCTCCAGGTCCTCTCTGGGAGGTGAGATGCCTGAGCATAGACTCGAGAACTGGAAGCACTGAGACAGGTTCTCAAAATCTACGGGACAGTTGGGCCATGCCCTCTACGTAATACGTATGGTTTCCATGTTGCAACAAGTCTTCTTGTGGTTGTAAATAATAAATCTGTAAGTGACAGGTAGTTGTGATTACACCTTTTGCTTTTGGCAAGCCCACAGATGGCCTCAAGTGACAGAGAAGGGAGAAAATGAACCCAGGCCTAGGATGAGGACTCATTTCCCCAGCACCCAGGAAGACCCTGGAAGGGAAACCTCATGCCACTATGGAGAAATATTTCTGCATCCCCAAGAAAATATTCAGGCATGTTATACAATGAAAGCAGGTAAGAATATACCATTCCATATTAGACCAAAAACAATGAGATAATCCAAGAAGTGAGACGGAAGGAAAAATTCAGTGGGATGGAACAAAACTTCGATCCGGGGAGATGACATCATCAAATCACTGCGGTGACACGGTGAGTAAGGAAAGAAACTCTCTCTGCTACTATTTTTAACAACTATCTATTGAGTGCTTAGAGTGGTGGATAAAACTGAAGTGGTCCCTAACCACATCTAGCTTGAGTCTAGTGTCCGCAACCAACAGAAAACATAAATAAATTATAGTAAGAGATGAAAAGTGGATTGATGGTTACCAAGAGCTGGGGTGGGTGGCAGGAAATGAGATGTCACTGCTGAAAGTGACGAGGTTTCTTTGGTCCTGATAAAAACGTTCCAAACATACTGTAACGCTGCCTGCACAGCTCCGTGAATTTATTAGAAACCTCTGAATTATACACTCTAAACGAGTACAGTGTATAGCATAGGAATTATGCCTCAATAAAGCTGTTATTAAAAACAAAACCCATGCCAGGAGCCAGGGAATGTGGCCAGCTGTCTCCCGGGACAGATTGCTTATACCCAGAAAATTAATTAGGATTCCCCAGCTCTCTCAATTTAGAGGAACCCCATTATCTACCCTGGAGAAATAAGGCCAGTCGTATGGAAGTGTGTCATCCTCTGATCCCAAGACCAACTCTTAGGGTCTTCTTGTCTCCCCAGCCCCCATTTCCTTTCCTCTTGACCCTGGGAAAGCTGCGCTGTCCATTCCTGGTTGTTTCACAGTCACCCTGTTTCTGCCATCAGAGCCCCAACTTAACGTATACCCAAAATTGACAAGACCAAGAGGTTCCTTGCTGAATCCTAACCCTGGCGGTTCCAGTGTCTGGGAATTAGGCAGCTTTCTCAGGCAGCTTTCTGACTTCTAAGTAGACTCGCTAAAGGCTCCAGGTCCTACTTGACATATAACTGCAGACCTCCAATTTCACACTTTGCCAGGGATGGTGTCCTCGGAAATAAACTTTTTACAGAGCAGAAATGAATCTGTTCCATCAGATCTTTCTTTTTCCTGAATGATGAGAGGTCATTCTAACCTTTCCATGAGCTGAAGAAGAACTTTACCTTGGAGCTAGAAACAAAATGAGTGCTGAGATTTTTAAGCTTCTCATCCTGGGAATAAAACGACCACAAAAGACCCTGCGCCCAGCAGCACCATATCGTGTGAGTGAAAAAACTAACAAATGAATGAACAGATGACAGTTGAAACTAGACCCTGGAGATGAATACTATTGGGCGAACTCAATTTCTCAATGGATGTGGTGTATTTGGAAGAAAAATTCTCATTGATTCTGGGGTCATAACACTAAACTTAAGTTATAATAAAACTAAGACCAGGGTCTTCAAGTATTTTCTACGTAAATACATCTGAAGGTAGAACAAGTGACCCTCCCACTCCAAAAGAAGGTAGCAGATTCTCTGGTGGACAGGGGACCCTCACAGAGATATGGGAATTTGGAGAATAACTAGGTTAAAGAGCATTAAGAAATAGGTATTGGTAATAATAATCATCCAAATATCTAATATTAAAGAAGGATTGAAGGTCAGGCGTAGTGGTTCATGCCTATAATCCTAGCACTCTGGGAGGCCGAGGCAGGAGTTGGAGACCAGCCTGAGCAAGAGTGAGACCCCATCTCTACTAAAAATAGAAAAACTAGCCAGGCATCAGGGCAGGTGCCTGTAGTCCCAGCTACCCAGGAGGCTGAGACAAGAGGACTGCTTGGGTTCAAGAATTTCAGGTTGTTGCGAGCTATGACACCAGGGGACTTTACCCAGGGTGAGAGAGTGAGACTCTGTCTCAAAAGAAAAAAAAAAAAATTAGGATTGAAAAGGCATTCAAACTTCATATTGTCACCTTCCCTGATGTCGGACATAACAGTCCCATGACAGCTTTCATGTGACACTTCCCCCCTATTCTACATAGGTCAGAATTCCTCTATTAGACAGATCTGCTTCCAGAAATACCTATAAAGCAGGAAAGGAGAAGAATGTCTGTTTCCCACTATCTGGTATTCAAAAACAGAATTAAGAATTTTTGAGTTTGTAAAGAAAAATAATTGAGTGGAACTGCGAATTCACTTTTCACCCATGTCTGTTGACACCTGGCGATAAATACCTGAATGGGACACAGAATTCATTGGAATCCATAAATATATCCATTTTTTAAAAAACTGAATTTTAACCATGGGCCATAGAAGAATCTGTTCATGTTTCTTGGAAATAGTAACATGTAAGACCCCCTCCCAAGGATGAAGGATGGAGCAAAAAGCCATTTCCGCCCAGTCCCCCTCCCTTCCTGCCTTGAGGATGTGGACACTCACAGTGTCTATACTGGGCATCAGGCAGAAGACAGATCTGATATAAGAGGTTTGGGAATTTATGAAACACAAAATGTTCATAAAAACTTTAGGAAATTCCCTTTCTTTGCATGAGGCTTGGCATTACCCATCTTCCCTGCCACAGAGGTTCGCCAGGTAGCTAATGCCATCTCCTGGGGTCTGCTGGCCAAGTACCTCTCTGCACTGCACCACATGTTTCAGCAGGATCTGGGCGCGTGGGTGGGCTTTATGGGCAGAATGACTCCTCTGCAACCAGACCAGTCAACGAGGTCTGGTTGACAGGGTTAAATGCCATGGGGAAGATAAGTCTCTGAGTACTGCAGGTGGACCAATGCCAAGAGCAAGATAGGGAGGGTTTTTAAGGCTGCCCAAGAGAGAGACCTGGGGAGGTGTTTGTTTTTAATAATACAAGGTAAACAAGGAGAAAATTGATAGTGCGACTTTCAGAAGAAGGGTAGAATCTAGGCTCAGGTGGAGAGACCCCTTTAGAGCCAGGCCAAGTTCAAGGGGAGCTCCCCTGAGCCTGTGACCAACCCCTAGTCTCTAAAGTGACCTGCAGAAACCCTGTGGCCTTGTTTTTCTTGTTTTAAGAGCATGTAATTAAGTTCATTTCCTGATTTATTATCCCACCGGCTGCCATATTTCAGATTTAAGGATCATAGCCACACCAGATTACAAAAGGAATGGCTTCTAAATCAAAGTTCACTATGGCCCTTAAGGTATAGCTAATAGAGTTTATAAATCAAAAAAATCCATACACCACACTTAAATAAGCTCTGAACCAGGATGAGGGGGTGCTGTTGCTCCTGCTGGTTGCCGAAGTACTTTGCCCAGATTTCTCCAGTCTTGATTTTTTTTTTCAGCTAAGGGCTCCACAGGATGTATGAACTTCCTGTGCTGCTCAAGAAGTGCAGGAGAAGGACCAGTTATGTATCAAAAGCTTGCATTTCCTCAGGGGAATCCACGGCCAACACCCAGCCCAGCTCTGTGCCCTTGCGAGTGTAACTGCTAAGGTTTCGAGGTATTTCACAAAGCCTGAACAGTTCTGGATCATCCCCTCAGACCCACCTGCCATGCTGCACACACCTGGGCAGGTAAACGGATTCCAAACCTCCATGGTGGGGCCATGAACTGTGCATTTAGCAAGTTCTCCGGGTGTCTCTTCCACTCACTGACCTTTGAGAGCTCCTGCTCTAGAGGTCTGATACCTGAGCATGCTCATTACTATACCCCAAATGAGTCCAAATTACACCTTGGTATGAACTGGGGGCTTTGGCCAGGGAGCTACAAACACAGACCCTCTGCGCTCTAAGGAGGCTGACAGTCCCAGGAACTGCCCCCACTTAATTCTGACATTATGGCAGGAACCAAGCCAAGGAGCTTGCCCCCAAACTGAAGCCCTTCTCAAAGGCCAAGTTCAGAATATCCTTGACATCTGATTGTTTACTATGTCGCAGGCCCTTTGTAAATATCTTAGGACAAGAGTGGGAAACCATTTCTCGTTGGAAGGTTGCATTAGTTAACTATAATCACATAGAGCCACATTCAAGAAGCTTTAATTAGACATACTTAAAAGTGTATGTTATTTTGCAGAAATCTACCCCCTATGTACTTAATAATTTCAAAAAGTGAAAGTTATTTGTTATTTTTAAAGTTAACTAACCTTTTAATAACTTTGTTGTGTCTGCTTTTATTGGTAAAGCATTTGAATATGTGGCTGCAGCATGAAGGTCCACAGTTTCACTTGATCCTGTGGATGGGTATCAGTCATTTGTGACTTTAAGGGTGTCTTGATTTGGGTTAGGTAGGGGAATGCAGATTGGCATGGTTGAAAAGCAAGAAAGCACTTTTCAGGCAGGTTGCCAAAGGCATGGGTATTCTGCATTTTTCTACGTATCTATCTTTCTCAGACTCAAACGATGACTTCAAAAGATCATTTACTGAGAGCTCAATCAATTCCATTCATAGTTCTTTAGGTGCCTTGACGATATCAACCAGGTGAGGCTGAAATGCTAATTTTAGTGTGATGTCATGAGTCTTAAAGTCAGTGAACCTTGCACTGTGTTCTCCAGTTAATAGATCTGTAACTGCAGCTTCTTCAAATGATTCACATATATCATCCTGCTCATCAGCGACCTTTGCTAACTGGGGTAAATGTTCATCTGAAACTTCCTTTTGAAGAAGAAGATAGCTTTTGTCAAAATGCTTGGATTTTTTGCCAACTATCATATATACACTTAGTTTTACCTTGCAAAGAAATAGTTCAGTCATTTTGACATAATATCACACAGAAATGCTGCATTTCTTCTATTGAAATCTTCTTTCAATAATTCACATTGCTTACTCTGTTCTTCATAAAACTATCTGTTCTCATAGAGATAAAATTTTGGCTAACACCTGTCCCTAAATTAGCCAATGTACTTTATTATTATTATTAGAATGATATAGTAAAACCACACTCAGTACCTCCTTGTTCAACTCTAGCATGTTACAAAGATGCCATGGTGCGTTTATATGAATAGAATTAACAATACTTAAAACTTGTTGCAAAGTGTCACTTAAAATGGTAGCTTTAGCACAAGAGATTTTGCTGATAAATACAATGAAAAGCATTGAGAGCATCTGTTAATACTTTTTACCTATGCAATAGACCCTTCATGTTTTCCTGTCATAGAAGATGCACCGTCCATATACACACTCACTATATTTACCAAATTCAGTCCAACGTCACGTTTATTTTGATGATGCCTACTCCCTGGGTTCTATTATGCCAGAGTATCCAAGGTGAATAACTCTTTATGGAGAAAAAAAATCTTCTCTCATGCCCAGTGAAGTATAAAATCTGTGCTGAGTCAGAGCTATTAGTTGATTCATCCAAAGCAATTGAATAATATATATTTTCCTTTTGAAGTTTTGCAGGAAGTTGTTCTGTTAAGTTCAAGGCTGATTCTTGCTGCTGATCAGTAATGGTTCTCCTTGAAAGAGGCACTTGTTTGTTTGTACTTGGCAATGTTATCAGGATCTAAACATCATACAACCTCAACACTGCATTCTGTCATACTTTCTGGCTTCTTTTTCTTCCTGAGTATGTAAGACACTTTATAAGTTGCTTCAGTAGCATTCTTTCCGGGGTTATTGCTTCTAGAGGGAATTGCCTTTGCTTTTGTTTTTTGTCTTTTAATTTCTGCAATACAAGCTTTCATGCCTCTCCATCTAATTCAAAATATCTGTCCACCTTATGGATGTTATAATGCTGAATAATAATGTGGCATTTCTTCCATGTTGATATTGCAGTATCACGAAGCAAGAAAATCATCTTATCTTTAGCAGAAACAAGATAATATTGCAGATTTTTCATTAAAAATCTGATTTTTTTTTTTTTTTTCCATGAAGTCAGGGCATTTTTTTATTCCTATATTCCTATCACCTAAAACAATGCCTGGAACACAGTGGGTGCTCATAAAGCATTTGATGATTGTTTAATGAATGAAGAGGAGCTTATTCATTAAAAGATGGATGTAATTTGTATATGTGGAGAATAGAGGGGAGAGTACTCTAAGTAGTAAAAAATATATATACATAGAAGATGGGTTAATAGGCATATTTTCGAGGAAAAGCAGTATTGAAGGGTGGCAGAAGGAGGGTCTGACCAATGATGGTGGCTTTCAGAGTAGGAAGGGTGGGATGGTTGCATGCATTTTGGGGAACAGAATTAGCACTATGCCCTGGAAGGAACATGGTTTTGGTGTCAGAGAACCCTACTGATTGACATAAATTATTCTTGACCATTTCCTTAGCTATTTTTCAGTTTCCCAACTCTTTTTTTTTTTTTGCCTGTGAATGTCTCTTTATTGAGAGGAAAGACAATAAGAAAATTAACATGTGTGTGTAAGCTGTTTCAGTATTCAGAGATACCTCAGAAATAGTGCAGTTTCGATTCCAGATCCCTGCAATAAAGTTCAATAAAATGAGTCACATGCATTTTTGGTTTCCCCGTACATATAAAAGTTATGTTTGCACTATACTATAGTCTATTTAATGTGCAATACCAGTATGTCTTTTAAAAATGCACATTACCTTTTATTTTATTTTATTTATTTATTTTTTCTGTCGAAGCAGGAACTCAACTTTATTGCGTCAAGCAGCCGCTTATATAGAGCGTGGGGAAGGGGCGGGGAAAGAAGGCGGGGGATAAGGTGCATGACAGGGTTGGGCTGATGGCATGGTACCACATTGGCTGTATCTAGGTAGAGGCAGTTTCAGGCCGGGCCTTGCTGAGTCGTTGCTACGCGGAAGTAGCTCAATGGATCTACTTCTAGTCAGGCTTGGGAAGTTGCACTAGGCCTCCGGCACATGGCAGGGCCCAACAATTCCCTCTTTTGTTTTTTGTATGGCGGAAAAACATAGCCCCTGTCTTAGGTTGCCTGCTCTTGCAGTTTCAGTCTTACCCGTCATGGGGATATAAACATCAATGGTTTGGTCCCTGTCTTAGGTTGACTGAATGCAGAGTGATCTTACCTGTCGTTGGGTACTATGAATGTAATCCACCGTGCAGCCTCTCCATATCCTGTCTTAGGTTGTCCCCACTTTGGGAATCTTAAAATTAAGAAACATGTAGCAAGAAGTTTCACCAAAATCAGGAATGAAATAACCCTACATATCCTATAATCACTAAAAGAATTATAAGTATAATAAGAAAATACTATGAACAATGTTAAGTTCATGAATTTGAATATTAAGAAGAAATTGTAGCATGAAATAGATAATCTATATAGCCCTATAATGATTAAATGAATTAAATTCATAATTGAAAGCCCCCTGGAAAAAAAAAATCTCCAGGCCCTAGTGCCTTCACTGGAAAATTTTACTAAATATTTAAATATGAATTAACATCATTTTTATACATTGTCTTCCAAAAAACAATTGCTCCTTCCAGAAAAAGATGGAGCAATTCCAAACTCATTGAATAGGTCTCTGATACCAAGACCAGAGAAAAATCAATCAAAAAGAGCAAACTACAAAATGATTTTTCTCATGAATTTTCCTCAACAAAATATTAGCAAACCAGATCCAACAATGTATAAAAGAAATTACACACTGTGACCAAATAAAATTTACATTGGCAGCACTGTACAAACAACTTGGTAAAGTTTCATAACCTTGGTATATCAGTATATCAGTGTCTCACAGCTGTGTTCATTATTGCCACGTTGATGTGTGACAATGTCTTGCTGACATTGTCAGCATTGTGGCATTCATTATTGTTGCATGCATGTGTTGTATGACAATAGCTTGTATGGTCTTTCCAGAAAGAGTTCCAAAATTGCTTTGAAGGGTGGACTAGGTGCTGGCAGTGGTGCATACCTTCTCAAGGTGACCTTTTAAAGGTGACCATAGTGATATACAGTAATGAGGTATGTAGCACTTTTTCTAGGAGTTCATGAACTTAATTGTCATTCCTCACACATGAATAGTCATTTTCCACAAAAAAAGAGAAAGATGGCTGACCCACAAATATATGAACAAATTTCATGCTTTTTGGTCATCAATGAAAAGCAAATATTTAAAAACATCATGCAATGTAACCATGTAACTATGAGATTGAGAAAAATTAAAAAATCAGAAATTACCAAGCACAGAGGAGGTTGTGGAACACTGGGAACTCTCAGACACAGTAGAAGGTTACCATAATGAATTGGTGCAACAACTTGAAAAATCATTTGGTGTTATATACTAAAGTTAAACATGTGCTTACTATAAATAGCTCAGCAATTTCACCCCCAAAAATATACTCTAGAAAAACTCTTACCTACGTACAATAGAAGATATGTTCCTAGCAGTACAGTAATGTCAAAAACCTGATAGAACCTAAATATCCAGCAATGTTAGAAGGAATGAGTAAGTTGTGGTTTATTTCACTTCTGTGAGGGTGGAGTATCCAAATAAATTATTTGGAAGCCACCACAAGAGATTTGTTTATTCTTCTCCTGTTTATTTATTCATTCATTTATTTATATCTGCATGGGCTCCTGGATATTTATATAAATGTGTTGACTTACAATGCAACATTTCATTTATTTTGTTCCTCAAAATATTCCAGCATTGGCCACTGAGAGCTCTTTCAGTTCACTTCCTTTGACATAATTCTCTTATTGTGGGTTTTTTGTTCATTTGTTTTGAGTAGCTTCTTACTTTCTGACTATAAGACACTTCATACTCATCTTGTATATCTTCTGCTGCAGCCCAAGAATCATTCATTTTTCCAAGGTGTCCTGATGCCTTTTATTGGAGAATAGCTTTAGAGATCAAGATCTGGGCTCTGGTGTGCTCATTGTTACTGGGCTATTGTTGCTTTGGGCTCTCAACTGGCAAAGCAAAGAAATATGTGCATGTATACTAACCTATATATATGCATTGATAAATATTTCTGTATGTAATCATATCTATTCATATCAAGCTAAACAGGAGTTGACGTGTTGATGTTGAGTTCTCCAACTCTACCACATAGATCATTCTAGCCTTCTCCCCTTGTTCATTTGCAACTTCTCACTCCAATAGTGAGACCTGGCTCTAACTATCCTCCACTCATTTCCTGTGTGGCAAAATCAATTGTCAATCCATATCCCCATGGAAAAAAAATTTGTCAACTGAAGAGTGTATTAACAGGTTTCTTTTCCTTGTCTTTAGCCCTCACCTGCTTCAATGAGGTTAATTAATGTATTTGTTGTACAGTTAGCTTGTTTTTGTCATATCCTGCATTCCATTCTGTTATTCTCCCAGCCTTTAAAATGATTTCTTAGAAATTTGCATACATTAAGAACTTTGTGCTATAAAGTTCTGAGAGCTTTGACAAACACATGATGTCATGTAGTCATCATTACAGAATCATACAAAATGATTTCATCACCCTAAAAATAAAATCCCCTATACTCACATATCCAACCCTCTCCCATCCTTAAATCCTTGTCACCTATTAGTTCATGTATTATCTTTGCAGTTTTGCCTTTTCCTGAATGTCATATGATTGGAATCATGCAGCTGTGTGTGTGTATGTGTGTGTGTGTTTCAGACAGGCTTCTTTCATTTAGCAAGACACATTAAGATTCATCCATATCTTTTTGTGGCTTAATAGCTCATTTGCTTTTATCACTAGTATTCAATTTTATGGATGTGCCACAGATTATCTTTTCACTTATGGAAGGACATCTTGGTTGTTTCCACATTTTGGTGATTTTGGACAAATATATGTAGATTTCATGTCATCATAAAAATTTAAATTGACTAAGTAAATACTTGGGAGCATGATTACTGGATTGAATTATAAGACTATGTGTAGTTTTATAAGAAAATGTCAAATTGTCTTCTGAAGTGGACGTGCCATTTTGCAATGAATGAGAGCTCCTGTTGCTTTGCATCTTCAGGGGTATTTGAATTGTTGGATTTTAAATATTAGCTTCCTACATAAGTGCATAGTTTTGTTTCAAAGGTCAGCAAACACAGGAAAATTATCAAACTCATACTTCATATTTATAATGTTTTTTATATAAGGTGTGACAACTAAGTTCATGAACTCATTCTAGAAAAAAGTGCTACATACCTCATTACCAAATATCAGTACGGTCACTTTTGAAGTACTCCCCTGTGGAAGCTATGTACCAATGCCAGCACTTACTCTATCCTTCAAAGCAAGTTTGGAACTCTTCTTTGAATGATCATCAGAGCTGTTGTTGTATGACACATGCACACACACAAAAAAATACAACCATAATGAATGCCACTCAGCAAGACACCACCACATATCAACATGAATACAGCTGCTAGACACTGATATATCAAAGTTATGAAACTTCACTGAGTTATTTGTACAGTGTTGCCAATGTAAGTACTTGGTGGTAAGTTCATGAACTTAATTGTCACACCTTGTACCAGAACTGCTCTGATGGTCATTCCAGAAAGAGTTCCAAAATTGCTTCAAAGGGTGGACTAGGCACTGGCATCGGTGCATAACTTCCCAAGGGGAGTACTTCAAAGGTGACCATAGTGAATATGGGTATTCAGCAATAAGGTATGTAGCACTTTTTTCTAGGACCAGTTCATGAACTTAATTGTCAGAACTTATGTATCAATACATAGAGAAATATTATGTAAAATTTTGTAATGAATACTTTTTAATCTTTGATAGGATTTATCAGCAAACCCAATCAGGCTATCTTTTTTGAGAAGTGGTTGATTATTCATTTTCTTTAATAGATATAGGCTTATTCAGATTGACTATTTCTCCTTGTATGGGTTGGCAGTTTTTGTCTTTTAAGGAATTGGCCCATTACATCAAAGTTATCAGAGTTGTGGCACAGAGCTTTCATGGTGTTCCTTTATCATCTTTTTAAGGTACATGTGATTAGAAATCATGATCTCTCCATTTTTGATATTGGTAATTTGTGTCTTTTCTTTTTTTCCTGTGATTAGCCTGAATAGAAATTTATCAATGTCATTGATCTTTTAAAAGAGTTGGTTTTTGATTTCATTGATTTTTTTCTTAGATGAGATTGGGCACATTCAGAGTGGTATGGTTGTAGACTTTGCTCTGTATTTAATTTTCTTGATTTATGTTCTAGTTTTGTTTCTGTTTTTTGTTTTTTGTCTTTTTTTTTTTTTTTTTGAGACAGAGTCTCACTATATCACCCTCAGTAGAGTGCTGTGGCATCACAGCTCATAGCAACCTCCAACTCGTGGGCTTAAGCGATTCTCTTGCCTAAGCCTCCCAAGTGGCTGGGACTACAGGCACCTGCCACAATGCTCAGCTATATTTTGTTATGGTGTCATTGTTTTTTAGGTGGCCCAGGCTGGGTTCAAACCTGCCACTCTTGGTGGATGTGGCCGGCATCATAACCACTATACAACGGGCACCAAGCCTGCTCTAGTTTTGTTGTATCTTTTCCTGTTTGCTGCAGATTTTAATTATACTTCTTTTTTTAGTTTCCTAAGGTGAAAGCTTAGCTTATTGGTTTTGGATTTTCACCCTCTTCTAGTGTATGTATTTAATGATATAAAAATTGTCCTAAGCACTGCTCTCCCTGCATCCCACAAATTTTAATCCATTGTGGGAAATATAGAAATTTCCCTTTAGTTCAAAATATTTTAAATTTTCTTTTAAGACTTCTTTGACTTATTTGTAAGTGATGTTGCTTAATTTTCACATATTGGAGATTTTTTAGCTCTCTTTTTGTTATTTGTTTTTATTTTAATTATACTATGGTCTGAGCACATACTTTGTATGATTTTTTTTATTGGCTAGTGTGTCTTATGTCATAGAATGTTGTCTATCATGGCAAATGTTCCATGTTCCAGGAAACAAATTATAGAATGGTAGATGGAACCCCTAATATATCAATGATTACCTTATATGTAAATGTTCTAAATATCCCAAGTACAAGGTAGAGATTAGCAGAGTAAGTAAACGTGTGTGCACACACACACACACACCTATTCATACAACCCAACTATATGCTGTTTATGAGACACTCCCCTTATATTCAATAGTGTTAGTAGGTTGAAAGTAAATGGATTGAAAAGATATTCTATCCAAACATTGAATTTTAAAAAGCAAGAGTTTTACATTAATATCCAGTAATGTAGACTTTAGAGCAAAGAACATGAATAAAGATGAGGGGACATTACATAAAGATGAAAGGACCTATCCATCAGAAAGACATACAATCTTAAAATACACAAAAAAAACCTGATAGAGTTGAAAAGAGAAATAGGCAAATATACAGTTACAGTTGAGGATTTCAGATCCTTCCTCTCAGCGATTAATAGAACTATTAGACAGAAAATTAACAAGAATATAGGAGATCTAATCATCACAACCTACTAACAGGAGCTAATCAGCATAAGTATTATATAACAGACCACTGCACACATAACCACATAACATACATTTTGTTCAAGCATTGAGGAAACATTTACCAAAACTTTCTGTATCCTGAGTCATAAAAAAAATCAAATTTTTAAAAATTTAAATAATATAAAATGTGTTCTCTAACCACAATAGAATCAAATTAGACGTTAATAACAGACAACATGGAAATGTCTAAGTATTTACAAATGAAATAACACATTTCTAAGTAATCTATGGGCTAAAGAACAATTCTCAGAGAAAATTAAAGAAAATAGAACTAAATGATGAATAATAATGAAATTTAGCATGTGAGATTTTATAGAATATAGCTAATGAGGTACTGAGAGGAAAATTTATAGCAATAAATGCTTACATTAAAATGAGGAAAGTTCTCAAAACAATAATGGAACTTTCTATCTCAAAAGACTAAAAAAAAGTAAATAAACTCAAAGCAATCAAAAGAAGATGATAAGAAAGTTACTTTCAAATTCAAAATAGGAAAACAATAAAGAAAATGAAAATCAGCTGGATACTTGAAAAATCAATAAAATGGACAACTCTCTAGTGAGAATAACAAAAATAAAAAGAAGATACAGATTGTCAATATCAGGAATGAAATATGATATGTCACTATAGATCTTGAAGTCACTAAAAAGATAATTAAGGACTACTAAGAACAACTTTATGCTTATAAATTTTGTAACTTAAGGGAAAGAAATCTATTCTTCAAAAATTATAAAACTCAACAAAGATGGTGTAGATAATCTGAATAGTCCTACAACCATCAAATGATTGACATTGTCATTAATTATCTCCTAAAAGTAAAATTACTCATTTAATGGTAGTATTTCTGGAGCAAGAGTTCCCAGATACTGGGAGTTAAGGAACCAGGGTTTTCAGTTTACCAAAATTTGCACCAATGAGTGAATTTTATTTATAAACATAATAAATGTCTAAAGAGAGCCATGGTTCACATCTACAATGACAGTTACATAATTTCCCCTTCTGTCTTGATTTCTTTACATTATGAAAGTAAAGTGTGCTATTTTTAATTTCATTTTATCATGATGATAATTTGGCAGTTTTTTAAATTCATTTATTTGTTTTTATTAAATCATAGCTGTGTACATTAGTGCAATCAAGGGGTACAATGTGCTGGTTTCATATACAATCTGAAATATTTTCATCAAACTGTTTAATATAGCCCTAATGGCATTTTCTTAGATACTGTATGTAGACATTTG
>CAUYPK010047185.1:0-11285 GCA_963574355.1 Loris lydekkerianus | reverse complement strand
AGCTGTGACGTCAGGGCACTCTACCCAAGGCAACAGCCCAAGGCTCCAGTGTGCCAAAACTGTCTCACTCTGCCCCTAAGGATTAGGGCTGTGAGGCAGTTCTGTCCCCGCCTTTAAGCTGCTCAGTCACTAGGTTACTTTGTCCCACCCGTTCCTTGCTCTGGGACCCTGAGGGCGGAGCTTGCCGGAGCAGTTTTTTCACACAATGGCTTTCACTGAGCCTAGCTCAGTGGCTCATTTTGGGGCCCCAGACAATGCTCAAAGTTCTCCACACTTTTGCTGAAGCTCTCCCCCAAGGCAGCTCAACTGAGTGGCAAGTCCAAGAACACCAAAAAAGATTACAGGTAAGGCCTTTCCAGTTTGCAGTCTCACTGCTGCTTGTACTCACGGTTGACGGTGTGATTAGGTCAATTGAACACACGCAGCCACTTGCCAGTTTTCCACTATTTTTGTCCTCCTCCTGTGGTCCAGAAGTCCCTTCCTGGCTCCCTGTATCCTCAAAGGGATGGTCATAGGCAGATCCCACCGACCAGAGATGTCTGGAGTCTTGTCTCCCTAGACTCGCCATGCCGAGTTGCAGAGAAGCTGTTACTCAGCCGCCATCTTTAATCCCAATCCAGACCTGAGTTCTAATCCTGGATTTTTTTTTTTTTTTTTTTTTTTTTTTTCTGATAGGCATAGGGCCTTTGAGCAAATTATTTAACCTCCTTGAATCTGTTTGAAAGAATTACTTAAATGACGATATCTTTATCTTGGCTGGATTTGGTGGTTCCTGCTGTAATCCTAGCACTCTGGGAGTCCAAGGCAGGTGGATGACTTGAGCTCAGGAGTTTGAGACCCTTCCCTGAGCAAGAGCAAGACCCTGTCTCTACTAAAAGAAGAAAAAATTAGTTGGGTGTTGGGTGGGCACCTGTAGTCTAGGCTACTCAGGAGGTGGAGGCAAGAGGATGGCATGAGTACAAGAGTTTGAGGTTGCTGTGAGCTGTGATGATGCCATAGCACTCAACCCCAGGGTGGCAGTGTAAGCCTCTGTCTCAAAAAAAAAAAAAAAATTTTTTTTTTTCCTCATCTTCTTCTTTCTCATTCCTACCTTTCTTTACTTACCCTCTGGTGAAGGAATCTCTCAGGCTGTTCTTGCAGCTGTCACCCTGTAGCACAGCTGGTTTCCAACTCTGGCCAGGTGCCAAGGAGATGGTGTCAGGGGAGAAAGTTGTAGGTGCCATTGGAGCAAGGAGAATTTTTATAGAATTAGAAAAGTTCTGTCTTGAGTAGCTCTTTAGTATGGGTCACAAGCAGGCAGACATGTGAGACTTTTGTTTTGTTATGCTTTTGTTGTTTTGGAGAATTTTTGATAAGTGACAGTTTGAGCAAGTTAGCACCATTGCCAGCTGTCCACTCATTACAAATGTATGTAAACTGCCTCCTCCTCCTACCTAACAATCATTTAAACTTGTGCACGGTGATCTATTTTACCCTTCTTGGAGGTAAGAAGCTTAGGTTGAGAGAGTAGAAGTGGCTTGCCTAAGGTCATGCCATGGCTGGATTAGACAGTTGGATTGCAAACCTTAGCTCTTCCTGGCACAGGGAATTGTGTCTAAAGCAGTGGGATAGGTTTTGGGGATGTGATACTTTGCAGGAAAAGGGGAATTTGTCTTATAGGCGAGTTCCATTTTTCCTAGATTGTTTTGACTGTTCAGTTCAGAATGAGAGTTCCTTTCTTGGATCATGTTTATAGCATCTAGCGGATTGGATGTTTCTCGCCATCCTTATAACCTTCATGAAAATGATAAAAAACAAATCACAAGCTCTGAATTTTCCTGAGAAACTGTGGCTTTGGCTGCCCTGCCTCCTTGAAGGCCCCTCCTGAGGGCAAGTTTTTAAGCATGATGAATTACTGTGGTCAGCTATGGCAGCATGCTGTGCCCAGGGGAGCCGAGCTCTCAGCTTCTTGGTGAGCCTGCTTCTCACCAGCAGGCCAGCCTGCTGCAAGCATCCCCGCGTACATGCTGCCATGGCTGCAGCACTCCCTCTGTTCCAGCAGAGGCGTCACAAATCATGCAGAGGGACATGTCCACTCCCTGGCTTGGCAGAGTAGAGGGCAGAGATGGGTGCTGCAGAGTTAGGAGGAATTTCTTCTGTTTACCTGGAGCTTGAATGATCTCCACTGCACTTGGTTGTTAGGTTTTGCATTGTTTCCTATAGGACGAACTCACTTGGGGGCTGAGGCGCTAGTCCTTCTGTCCCATAGACACAGCCAACAATTTGCTACTCTTTAGGTATTTCACAGTAAGCATTTCTTGAGCCTCTAATCTTATGCTGTATGCTATGGGGGTTACAGAATTAGAAGGCACGTCTCTGCCTTCCATACTTACATTCTAGTTGAAGTGCATAGAGAAAAGTTAAATAATGTTATAAACTTATGAGAGAAACATTGCCCGGTAGTAAATTCATCCACACAACAAATATTTATTGACTGCCTACTATATAATGTATGTCAGTATTGGTTTATCATGGTTGAGGTACACTGGTTGGTGAGGTCAAGGGGTTGGAAAAAGGAAAAATTTCATTGGGGTACAAAGTTTAATCCTATAGGCCACTAATGTTTATTTATCACCTGTTTGATTATGATATTAGATATGTAGGAAATCAGTATTAGTTTGTGAAGAAGGAACAGTCATCATCCCACCTTACAGAGGGGGCACAAGGCACAGAGAGTCCACAAATTCCCCTCCTCTAGGGCCACTGGTGGATAAGTGGCAGAGCTGTGAAGGAAACCTATATCTATTTGACGCCAAGGCATCAACCTCTAAAGACTTGGCTTTTCTGGTGGCACTCAGCCAGAATTTGAAGAACAGGCAGAGTCAAGGAGGAAAAATTCTCATAGATTGAATATCAGAAGTTTGAACTTTCCTAAACGTTTTAACTCCTGTCCTATTATAAAGATAAAACTGGTGCCAGTCTAATCTTCTCAATGCCTGTGGGTCTTCTAGCCTTCCCTGTTGTTGAAAGCAAGTATGCTAACTGCCCCAATATAAAACACAGGAACAAGCAGGGAGTGTCCACCCTCCCAAGTGTGCCTTCTCTGTCTGCTGTGTCGCGGCCCTCGGGCTGCCTGCCTTCCCTCATTATTATCTGCAGAATTTGATGCAAGCTTTTTGACTTTAGTTGATTTTTTTATAATTGGGGATCATAATAGTAACTACCTTTGAGGGTGTTGTGAAAATTAAGTAGTATTAAATGCTATCTTTAATACTAAAGGTAGTATTAAATGCAGTTCCTAGAACAGAGTAAGTATTCCAACAAGTTTTCTTAATTATTATAAACTTTACTTAATTATTACTCTGTACATTGTATTTTGCTTATATCTTGACCTGCTTGTTAGATTCTAATTTCCCTAGGTACTTTTTCACCTTATGAACATGAATATAAATCCTGAAATATAAAGGATGAGATACAGCGGTGGAATGTCTAAGGGCTATGTTTCCTGTCCACGGTGGGTGACGCTGAGCAGGAAGGTGTTCCGTTGACTGTTAGCTTCTCATGCTTCAGGTGGTTGTTTTCCTTCACCTGTTCACTTTTCACTCTTACCCACTCTATCATCCATCAGTCATTAGCTTGTTTCCTACTAAGGATGTGTAATAGTGCCAAGAGTTTAAAAAAATGGAGAGGTTTAAAAGTACCCCAAATATAGAAAAAATAGTATGATACTCTTTGCTCAGTTTTAGCAACTATCAACACTTTGCTAATCTTGTTTTAACTATCCATATAACTTTTTAAAAATGGGAATGTTTTATTACTTATTTATTTCAACATATTAAGGGGCAAAAACTGTTTTTGTTACGTGATGGCTTTTATAATGCTTAAGTCAGGACTATAAATGTGTTCATCACCTGAATAGTGTTATGTAGGGATCCCCTCCCTTGATTTCCAACCATTTTTACTTCTTTCTGTGCCATGTGTAGCCATCAATTAGTTCTAAATTATTAGAGAGTATATATGCTATTTATTTTTCCATTTTTAAGATACTTCACTTAGATAAGTCTCCAGTTTCATATACATTTCTGCAAAAGACATTAATTTTTGTAAATAATTAGTACTTCATGGTAGATAATATACACCACATTTTGTTAATCCATTCATGAATTGATAGGCACAATTGGGTTGATTCCACATCTTTGCAATTGTGAATTGCATTGTAATAAACATTTGAGTGCTGGTGTCTTTTTGATAAAATTACTTCTTTTCCTTTAGGCAGATACTTCTTTTCCAGTGGGATTGTTGGATCAAATGGTAGTTCTACTTTTATATTTCTCTGAGGAACCAAAATGGAGTGTTTTAAATTAAATGCCAGAATCACGTCATCCTCTTACCTGTAAATACTTCACATCTGGCTTTAATTGATAAGGGCTTAAAAATGATTATGCCTCGCAACAGTTACAATAACTCTTTAATATCATCTGTTGCCAGTCATATTTCCATTTCCCAGATTGACTAAAAAATTGCCTTTTAATTGTTGATTCATTAAAATCAAGATTGGAACAAGGTTTATACATTGTATTTGGTAATTATGTCTCTTAAGTCTCCTTTATTTTCTATTCATGTCTCCTTTTCTCCACCTTTTATATTAATACCATTGACTTGTTAGAGAAATTGGGTCTTTTGTGGATTATGGATTTAGTTGATTACTTCTTTCTAATGTTAAGTTGTTCTTTTATCCCAACCATTTCCTGTAAAGTGGTAGCAAGTCTAGAGTGTGATGATATTCAGGCTCTATTTTTTCAGCCAGATGACTCTGTAGGTATGGTTGAGTATGATATAGGTCCTTTTCTACCACATTCTGGGAATACAATGTCAAGTTGTCCCTATTTCCATGATGTCAACCTGGTCCCACCATGACAAAATTCTTCATCAAGATTTTACCTAATGAGTTTAGCATCCCAAGATCATCCTATCTAGATCCATCTTTTCATTAGTGGTTACAAAATGGTGATTTTTTTCTAATTCTTTTATTCCTTTCAGGCCTCCCCCTGCTGTTATCCCTAGACCATTCTAAAAATTCTTCTATTTCAATCTTTTTCTTTTTAATAATATCCAGGGACCTTCAAATGTGGATATGTGTAAGAGTTACTGAATTTTGTTTGTAGATTAGAGCAGGTCTGGCCACATAAAAATCAAAGGGGAAATGGGTGGGGCCACATCTATAGTGCATCTTAGAATGGGTACAGGTGATTGCACTAATGTACATAGCTATAAACAATAAAAAATCAAAAATTTTTTTTATAACAATAAAAAAAAAAATCAAAGGGGATTTTGGGCTGAGCATGGTGGCTCACACCTATAATCCTAACACTCTGGGAGGCCAAGGTGGGTGGATTACCTGAGCTTGTGGGTCGAGACCCACCTGAGCAAGGGTGAGACCTCCTCTGGAAAAATAGCTGGGCATTGTGGTGGATGCCTATCGTCCCAGCTACTTGGGAGGCTGAGGCAAGATAATCTCTTGAGCCCAAGTTTGAGGTTGCTGTGAGCTATGACTCTATAGCAATCTACTGAAGGCAACAAAGTAAGACACTGTCTCCAAAAAAAAAAATAATAATAATAATAAAAATAAAAGGGGATTTTTATAAAAATACAGATCTCAGCATTCCATTCCTATGAATTCTGACTCAAGAGGTCTGGATAAAGATCAAGAAGAGTTCTTTGTTTTTAAATCAAATTGCTGAAATGCAGCCAGTTAAAAGGGGGGATCTTAAATGCATTACCACTATACACTACAAGGAATGAAGTTTGCCACCATTTGTGCATGTCCTTTCTGGATGGGACGCCTGGCTATGTACAGCAGAGGTGACAGAAGCTGAAATGAATTGGGAATGTTCTGTGGACATCGTGGCCCCCATGCTGTCCCTCACTATAAATTTGTGGCTGCACTTTCCTTTGCTAATCTGGGTCTCCCTCATTGTGTGAACCTCAGAAGCTTCAAATTGTGTTAATATATGATTCTTTTGCGCCTCTCCTTAGATCTAATTACTATGAACTGTTGGGACTTGAGCATGATGAGAGAGGATTTTCCAGGATTATGCTTAACATGTGACATTTAATTATCACTCCCCAGGGAGGCGGGCAGAGGTTATCCAGGCGGGGAGTCAGTAGGGATGGATAGGATTTCCAGAGAAGGGTGGCAAGGGGCTCAATTTTAGTCGCCCTGTCTAAGCTTTATTGTCAGCCTGTTAAAAAGCAAATCCTGGGATCCCATACCTGACAATAGGTTTTAGAATGTCTGGGTGGAACCCAGGAGTTAGCATTTTAAACAAGCTCCCAGATGATTTTGATGTCTATGGCCCTTGGACCATAGATGGAAAGTCAGTGTAATGGGGCCTCAAAAACCTTTGTGGACTGCAGAGTCCAAGATATCTGACTGCAGAGAGGACTGCAGAGAGGGTACTGACTGGAGTTAGGAGATTTTGTTCTCCCCGGCTCTGTCAGTGACCCTGATGTATGCCTGGCGAGCTCTGATCCTCCAGAAGCCTTACTTTCTTCCTATGTAAAGGGGTTGGATTAGATCTGTGATTTATTTATTTGTAGAGCACCAGACTGTTCTTATAATCTCGCTCTTTAAAAGGGTTTAGTAAGGGCTGTTCTGGTGGAATCTGGGGCATAAAGTTAGCCACTCAGCATATCTGCTTGGTTCTCTCACCAGACTTTGGGACTTCTGTCTCCCAGTACCACACGCAGCCCTGGGCTTTGTAGAACTAGTTTGAAAACCACTGTGCTGAGTGATGGCTGAAGTTTCTTCCCACTCTAATGTTCAGTGATTCTGGGTTTGCTCCTTCTATGTATAAACACAGACCCAAATTCCAGGCAGCTCTCTTTCTAATACAATTGAGAGTGAGAATGTCCTAGAATACCTCATCTGTTCCCCAAGCCCCCAATAGAAAGCCAACACAAATGCATGTCTGCTGCTAGTGTTGGTTGGGAGGGTGAGTGGGGCAGAGCTTTCTGAATTCCTACTTTGAAAAACACGTGGCGCTGGCTGTCATGGAGTAAGGTAGGCATGACTCCTTTGAGGAATTTGCCATTTATTTGAGCAGCTTCTGACATATGAAAAATGAACTAATGAACAACATATGGACTAAGTAGTGCAAAATTGATGCCATAAATAGAAGAGAGTTTTGAGGGATATACTGATAAAGACTGAAAAATGGATTAGGTTTAATCACTGTTTATAAAAAGAAACATATGCATAGGCATGTATAGTTGATTAGAATACATGCATACTAGGTCTATTACAGACATGTAATTTAAATTAGTTTAAGAGGATCACTACTGGGCCACATAACAGGGAATTTCAGGCATCATCCAGCTTCAGGAATGGCTGGATCCAGAAGCTCATACAGTGTCATTAGGGCTCTCATTCTATTTGTTTTACTTTTTTCTCTGTCTTACCTTTATGCTAAGAAAGTATATCTCTATAAAGTTGAAGCAGCATAAGTCCCTAATAATTCTTGGCCAATTGTAGTCTTTTCAATTTGAAATCTCAAAGGAAGAGCAGGGTCCTCTCTGTTATAATTCTGAGATATTAAGTTTTAGAGAAGAGTTGGGCTCATGCTGGGCCATGAGCTCTCCTCTGACCCATTCATTGTGCATAGGGAGAGGAAGGACTCTGTGCAACTAGCTGGAATCATGTGGCAGTATTAGTGGGGTGAGAGCCCTGTAATGGCCCTGCCACAACACTTTAGGTGGAGTATTTTTGTTGTCTTAGAAGTATGATGCAGGCATGCAAATTCAATAGCTTTCCATTCAAATTATGGAAATAAAGAGCAAAAACATTGACAATCTAACACCAAGGTGGTATGCACACATGCGTATACCCACAACACACTCACACACAGGCTTGTGTGTATATGCAGGAAGGTGTTTAAGCGACTCTAAGTGAAAAAAGTAGAAAACAGTTTATATAATAGCCCATTAAAAATGTTAAAGTGTCTGTATTCTATTTGTATCCACATAAATATACATGTTGAAAGCATAATGGCAATATGAACATCATTCCTTGTCACTCAGTACCATCCTACCTACCCTTCTCAGGCCTGTGTTGTGTTTTATGGAAGTAGAATAATTCAACTGACACCTGGGCTTGTTCAAGAGAGCTGAGCAGCATTGATGAGCCAGCACTGGGTTTGACTCTCCTGCTCACTTGTGTTTTAGGTCAGAGGGCATCTAGCATCTCCCTTTTGGGTCATTTCCAAGGCAACTCAACCACTCGGTTCCCAGACAAGCTTGGGGAGTTAAGTGGAACCTTTACACAAGAATATATCGACTACTTCTGAAATAGGAATGTCAAGGCCCAGGCATTTAAATATAGTCTTTGCCGCAGCAGCCTTGTGCATAGCTGGCATTTTGGGGGTCAAGGCAGAAAAGATCAGGGACACGTAGAACCTGCAGGAGTTGGTTGGTGAAAAGTAGGTTGTTCCCAAGCTAAGGTTTGGATTTGGGCTTGATAGTAACTTAGTGTGACTTCAGAGGAATTGCATGCATACCAAGGCTGCATTTGTGTCACCTCTCCTACACAATTGTTGCAGGTGAAACTGTCACAGATAAAATGCAGAGGGGAAGCACAGCACAGGCTGGGATGGCTGCCCTTTGCTTTGGGCTTCTTTCTGACTGCACACCACAGAGTCCTTGCTGATGGTGCTGTGGCTCCCGTGGAAGACCTCTCTGACACTGTCAGCCTAGTGGAGGGCACAGTTAGGGAGCCTGCCTCTTCATTTTTGGGGGAAGATGGAATAGACTGAATAAGACATCACACTCAAGACACAGAATGAGGCATTCAGAGAGGCGAAGTGGGGGTGCAACCCACTCATCTCAAAGCAGCACCTTCCAAACTAAAGAGAAAAAGCAATAATAACAGGTGGCAGTGGTTTCCTTTCTTCCTTTCAAGGAAATTGTACTTGAGTAGCAAAGTGTGGGATTGTTGGTGTGGGCCCCGCACATCAGACTGCCTGGGTTTGGCTCCTGCTCTGATTCTTGCTGACTGGGTGGCTTTGGACAAGTTAATCTTTCTAACCCTCAGTTTCCTCATCTATAAGATGGAAATAAAACAAACAGCTACCTCAAGGGCTCATTGCGAATATTAAGTAAAATGATTCACATAAAATTACTTACATAGTGCCTGACAGTACGTGCTTGACAAATGTTAGCTGATGCTGTTAATAGATATATGAGAGAGTCACAGACTTGTCTCAACTGAAACAGAAGAGTCCTGCGTTGTCCTGTACTCTTGTCTGTCTCTGCCACTTTGTCAAAGTGTTAAGGCTCTAAGGAACATAGTTTGAAAGTCACTTTGTGTTTTATATTATGTATTATGTATAGTTACACACAGGAATAAGAACAAGCATCTCAGCATGTTGTAGGAGAAAGTGCACCCAACTGTATTCTAGTCTGGATTCTGCCTTAAAGTCACTTTGAGACTTTGAAAGACTTCACTTCTCTGGATCTCAGGTTTTCCATTTGAAAAATAGACTCTGAGATGGCTGGTCTTCAGACAGTTCCCTGGTGTACGCGGGTTTCAGAGAGGCACTGGCAATAGCGGGGGGTTGGTGTGGGATGGGGGCAGAATGGAGCTACACTAATTATAACTATCTTTGCTAGTTGCTTTCTAAGGATTCTTTCAACTCTAACACTGTACAACGTAAGACTAAAAATCTAAGGGGGCAATTCTGCCTTATCACACATAATTATTGTGCTCATAATCTCTCTTTAAACATGAGAAAACTCAGACTCAAAAGGCTCAAGCAAGGAGGCCAAAGACCAGCAGCTGGTGCTAAGGCTCAACATGTGTCCTGGGTTCTCTGTCTTTTATTCCAGTGCTCATTTTACTTCATTGCTCTGCCTTCTATAACTCCTGGACATGGCATTTTATAAGATGGGGCTGCCACAGACTGAGTAAACGTAGTGTTCCTGACAAGCCACCCATCTTAAAATATCACCATCTCACTGTGCTCACGTCTTAGACACATTTGTCATCTTCTTGGGGGAAGATGGAATAGACTGAATAAGACATCACACTCAAGACACAGAATGAGGCATTCAGGCATTTGTCATGAAAGAAGGACAGATTGACATCCAGCCTTCATTTGACCTTTAAATTACATCCCTCTTATCAGCTGTGGCTGATCAGTTGCTTTTTTGAGAGCAGGTGGGTCGACATGAGCTTGATTGGTTTTCTCTGCAGGGAAGTAGATTGGCCCTTTCCAACCCTCTGACCTGCAGAGGACGTTTTAGCTATGACAGCCTTGGTCCTAGACCAGCATGGCGGGATGAGGGGCCTCGTGTGCCTGGATCTGGGGTAAGGAGAAAATAACCACTGAGAACTCAGAAAGAGGACTAGTATTTGGAATCCAGGACAAATCCTTTGGCCTTTCCTGTCCCAGGATCCTAGGATATTTGTGACAATCAAATGAAAAGTTAGAGAAGTAGAAATGCGGCAGCCCAATATGAACTGAGGCAGGAAGTTTGGACTTGGCAGAAATTGTACTGTGATAATAAAAAGTATGAGTGGATCTAGCAGACATGTATTTAAATCTCAGCCTTGGTACTTGCAGGAGAGAAAGTATTAAAGTAGTCATAAAACCTTAGGCAGGTCACTAAACTCCTCTGTGCTTTAATTTCTTCATCTGGCAAAAGGAAATAAGGACAAACTTGCAGGGTCCATCACCTTCCCTGGTGCCTATCTTATAGTTGGTACTCAATTGGTAGTTTTTGTCATTAATGTGAAAATATTCTATAAAACAAAGGCCTAAGGACTCCTGAGGAGGAGTGATTATATTATTGGTTAATGGGATGGTCTATTTCTGATCAATTAAGTTATTTTTGGGAAAAAAAAAGAATTTATTTATTTATTAAATCAAAGCTGTGTACATTAATGCGATCATGGGACACCATACACCGGTTTTGTAGACCATTTGACACATTTTCATCACACTGGTTAACATAGCCTTCCTGGCATTTTCTTAGTTATTGTGTTAAGACATTTATATTCTACATTTACTAAATTTCGCATGTACCCTTGTAAGATGCACCGCAGGTGTAATCCCACCAATCACCCTCCCTCCGCCCATCCTTCCCCTCCCTCCCCTTCCTCTCCCCCTTATGCAGCCTTAAAGAAAGATGGAGACTTTACCTCTTCCATGTTTACATGGATGGAGCTGGAACATATTCTTCTTAGTAAAGTATCTCAAGAATGGAAGAAAAAGTATCCAATGTACTCAGCCCTACTATGAAACTAATTT
>CAUYPK010047183.1:0-120086 GCA_963574355.1 Loris lydekkerianus | reverse complement strand
GCACAGTGTTGCCGTGAGCATGTGCGCCCAGGGATGTGTCTGTGTCCTACGATGAGATCCAGGTGACTCAGGCCCTGTGGAGGCGGCTCTGACTGATTGAACGAAGTTCCACATTTCACTCATGTCTCTTGGAAGCCTTTGCAGAGGAGACCCAAATCCACAGTTTTTTCCCCCTCTCACCCTATGCTGTGGTTCAGAAGCCCCAAACCTGAGCCAGGGACAGGAGATGGGGCAAGAGGGAGGAGGCTGAGTCCTCTGGACAAACAGTCCTGGGAAACCCTTTAAGGGGAGGCAAAGTTTGGAAACCTCAGAATGTCTCAAATCCAGGCTGCTTCAAGGTTCCAGGCCTGAGCCCCACAGTCTGCAGGCACGAGGACAGGGAGTCACATGACATGGAGTCACATGACAGGGCAGAAACTGCAGAAAGTGTCTCAGACATTGCTGGACCTTGGCTCTCCCCTGCCCCCATGCCTTTAGAACAAGCTAAAAGCATAATGTGAAATTTTAGCATATCAGTTCTATAAAGCAGAACATAAGGAGGCAAGAAAATGTGCCATACTTATACCAAATTAAGGATGTTGAGTTATGGTAATCATGTATGCAACTTTAATGTTGTTTAAAACTATCTGCCAAAATGAACTTTATTTCCTATAACTTAAAATGTGTGTGTTTGTGTATATGTATACATATACATATTTATATATGTGTATGCATGGAGTTTATTATGAACAGTTAATTCTACTGTGTTAGCTACAATAAAATCATTGTTGAAGTGAAAAAGCATTCTCCAGATCCTGGGGTATATCTGAGGCCCTTAATGTGTCCTTTCCCAGAAGTTCAGTTTTTGGTCAGCAGGTACAGAGGAAAGAGTCAGGTTTCAAAGCTACACCATCACCTACTCTTGCAATCTCAATCTCCTTCTCTGTGAAACAGGAGAGGGGGTGGTGATGGAGATAGTGACACTTTGACTCCAAGCACTCACACGTGCTGTTCCCTCAGCGTGGCCATCCCTTTCATGCCCTCTGCCTGGTGAACTCCTATATAATCTGCTAACCCCCAGCTGTGATGTCCCTCCTCCTCGTGACTGCCCCAGATAAACACCTGGGATTGCTTCAGATAAACCCCTCCATCAAGCTGAACCTTGATGCTGCTGGGGGAATCCAGGGTGCCTCCATCTTGTGTTCCTTAGACTATGGGCTTCTGGAGGGCTGGATGAGAGGGATAGGGCATGAACAGTCAATGAGTATTTCACGAAAATAGATACACCACTATCCCCACTTGACAGATGAGGGAGGTGAGACTTCTAAAGGAATCTGATTCATCAGAGTCAAGGCCATTTAACCCCCAGAGGTAATACTCAACTCTAGGGCAGCCAGACTCTAAGTACAGTGCTCCTTCCCCAAACTTGTGTAAACTGAACAACCCGCCACCCGTGCCCTGACCCCCTCCTGGTTCCCTGCAGCTCTTGCATGGGCCAGGACAGCTTGTCCCCTGGCTGTCCCCGAGGTCACAGATACAGCCACTGGGCCCAGCTATCTGCAGGAAACATCTTGGCAGGACAGGAAAGACGGCATGGGCCAGCCGCGCCCACGCCTGGCTTAGCCTATCATAGGCCAGATATTTTGGGAGCCACTATATAAACCCTAGACTCTGCTCCGAGCTGTTCCCGGGGGAAGCCTTGGGCTTCACGTTCCTCTGCAGCCCTTGGGCTGCTGGGACATAAGGACCTGGGAGTTCAGGAGCGGAGTGGGAAGAGCTACAGGAGTAGACTCCATCTAGGCATCACTGCCGGCTCAAGGGTGACAGCTCTAGATCAAGCCCAATACCCATTTATTCCTGGTGCCACTGCTCACTTGCAGTTGTACAATCCTGGGCAAATGACTTCCCCGCTCTGTGCCTCAGTTTCCCCTTCCCCACAGTCCTCCCTGATCCCATCCCAGGAAAAACACACCCATAGGTCCCAGAGCATTTTATGAAGTTTCTGGGCTGACACTTGGGAGTCAACGTCCTTTCTCCCCACCCTGGGCGGAGCCCAGGATTCTTCATCTTTAAACTAGCCTCACTATGAAACATGTACAAACTCAAGTGTCTCAAGTTTAAAAACAAACAACTGGTCCAGGCCCTCTAGCCCCTAGCCCAAAAAAGCCCCCCGGACATGTACCCAGTCCAGACACTGTGCAAGTGCAGGATTTGAGTGACAACATTCTGAGGACAGGGCTGTGGTTATTCCCATTTTACAGAAGGGGAAATTGAGGTTCCAAGAGGGAAAAGGCCTGAGGTCACACAGCAGGCCACAGGCAGCACCCCATGCACGTCTCAGGAGGTTATAGTGGTCATGTGGCCAGCCAGTAGCAGAGACTTGAACCTGGGTCCACCTGCTCCCCTTCCCCTGGTTGACAAAAAACAGCCATCTTGGGCTCAGTGACAACTTCGCTGGTCCTAATTACATGCGTATTTCTCCCAAGACCAGTAAAAGTGAAATGCAGAAGTGAAATAAAAATACTCAAGAGCTCACTGGGGCTCAGCTCAGAGCCTCGGCCCTTTCCTGGTGAGCGGTGAGGGGCAGGACAGCAAGGCGAGTGGGGGAGGCCATGCGTGGCTATGTAAAGTGGCCGGCCCAGCACCTGCCGGCCGCTTGCCAATGCGGGTGGTGGAGCATGCCTGGCCAGCCCCCACCCCCAGCAGCTGCAGCCAGCGAGAGGGAACAGCCATGCCAGATATAACCCGGCCTGAACTCCGCCCAAAGCCAGAGTTTGAAGTCTGGCTGTGCTTGGAAAGCCAGTTTTGGCTAAATGACTTTGGGCAGGTCACTATCCGGCTCCAGGCCTCAGACTCCCCAATGCCCCCAGAAAGGTATCAGCAAGGGCTCTGAAGTCCTCATCTTAAAGCTCTCTTTAAGACTTGTTGGGACTTGAGGACCACAACTTCTCTCTTTTTTTTTTTTAGACAGAGTCTCATTTTGTCACTCTCGGTAGAGTGCCATGGCGTCACAGCTCATAGCAACCTCAAACTCTCGGGTTTAAGTGATTCTCTTAATCAGACGCTCAGCTATTTTTAGAGATGAGGTTTTGCTCTGGCTCAGGCTGGCCTCGAACTCAGGCAAATCCACCTGCCTCGGCCTCCCAGAGTGCTAGGATTACAGGCTTGAGCCACCGTGTCCAGCCTCTGCAACTTCTCTTGTCTCTGGCCACAAAGCCACCTAGCTCAGATTGCTGCCAAGTGAACCCTGGGCCTGCATCCCACTAGAGTCTGACTACCACACAGAAACTCCAACTAGTGAAAGTTGGCACCTCCTTCAGAGCAGATCCTTAACCCTTCCTGCTCTGCCATCCAGCACCTGGAGTAGGTTTAAGGACCTGGGTCTTTCCTCTAGGTTAAATGCTCTAAAGCCCTCAGTACCTTCTCCCCAGGTATGCACATGCACATGTGTGTATACACACACACAAATAGTTTATGTGGTCTTCCCTGAACCTACTGCCATCAGTCTACCCCATTTTAAAGTGGCAAAGGCAGCTCCCTGCGTACTCTGAGCAGCCCAGAATGGAAATCACCTGCCCCATTCTGGTGCCTGTACCTCTAGTAATGCAACCTGTGGACCCAGCAGCTTGCTGGACAGCTATGTCACAGTCAGAGGGCCCTCATGTAATCATCTATCATCAATTCAAAATATTGAACCCCACAAGGAAGCTGTAGTAGGAGTGGGCGTGGGGCTGGAATCATCCTGTTTCTTGATCTTGCTGCTGGTTGCATGGGTATGTTCACTTTGTGGAAAGTTACAGAGCTTTATGCTTAGGATCTGGGCACTTTTGTCTGTACTTCATATTTGAATAAAATGTTTAAAAAGACAGAAAAGGAAGAAGGCAGTTCAGTGTCTCAGGCTGAAGCCGAAAGATGAGTAGGCAACAATTATGTGACGTTTGACGGTATGGGCAGACATTGGACAGGCACAGAGAACACAAAGGCCCAGGGTCCTGAGGAAGCCTGATGTGTCTGAGGACCTGGCAGAGGCCTGTGTGGCTGGGGTGGGGGCAGGGACCAACCTCACAGACCCTCAAAAGCCATAGTAGGGTTTATGGATGTTACCCCAAGACCCATGCCTTGCCACTGAGAGTTTAAGTGGAGACTGATGATGTCGGTTAGACACATTAAAGGCCACTGGAGTGATGAACAGGAGCATTTATGATTGAGCAGGGCACGGGTGCTCAGCCCATCTGCCAGGGGGAGAAACTGAGGCACAGACTGCTCGGTGACATAGAAGAGGCCCAGCTCTCCCCGGGGCTGTCTTTCTTCCCAGTTTCATGCACCTAGAGAGAGGCAGGGTCACTGTGGCCAAGAAGCAGCCCGACGTCCTGGGTGAGAGTCCCACTTTGCGTCTGCTGGCCTCAGTATCTTCATCTGTAAAATGGGGATGTGGGAGCCACACAGGCTCATCTCCAACCCTGCTGCAAGGGGTGCTTGATTAATAGCCAGTCTTCTTCAAGGTCTTCACTGTGATTCCAGCCCGAAGTTCCCTGGCCAGCAAAGGGGGCATTTCATAACCCAAGGATGGAAGAGGTGGCTTTTCTGAGAAGCTCTACCCTGAAGAGGAAACTCTTTGACCTTCGAGGGCTGTGGGGGTGGCACCCTCAGTATTTCTGCACCAAGAAAGATGCTGGTAGGAGGGGAGAAGAGAGTTTTAAAAAGAAATGTCTCAGTAATGCAAATGCAAGCCCACATGGGGGAAACAGAAACAGGAAAAAGTGTGATGAGAAAAGGTGACCACCTGGTGCAGGGCAGGGCAGGGGGGCTCAGAGATGCTGGTGGGGCTGGTCGCCACCCAGCCCTCTCTCTGTGACTCTGGATCCTACCTCCAGCCTTCATCATCTCTGTTCCTCAGCCTGAGGGCTGCTCCCCCAAAGCTCCCTATAGGGGTCCTTCTCTCCCTTCACCCCAAAAGCCAACCCTGTACCCCTTTCCTGCCCTGTCCACTAGCCACCTTCTGTCCCTGTGGATTTGCCTGTTCTGGACGTTTCGGGGCCTTCGATGTCCCTATCCTGACACCCAGTCAATGCACTGTGCTGTGGTCTTTGCTCAGACTCTGCAGAGTCACCTTGCTTGTCTGTCCCCCTGGACTCCCACCGGGAGGGTAGGACCTGGGCTTGTTCCCCATCTGTCCATCTTATTTCCGGCTGCCAGCCTGGAGCCTGGCACTGAGAGGTGCTCGGTAAATATTTGCTCCCTGGATAAACAGGGTCGGGCCGTCTTATCTTCAGGGAAGGTGTTATCAGCCTGGGCTCAGGACCAGGGCAGAGGCTCAAATTCCAGCTTAACTTCGGCCTGCCCATCGCTTCTGCGAACCCCAGTTTTCTCAGCTGAATAACAAACATAGAAATGCTAAGTATATGGTCACTGTCATCTCTCCTGCTGTTCCCTGGATGAGGCTTGGTCCTCCTGCCCCAAGAGGGGAAGAGAGGGCAAAATAACGCTCAGGACTCTCGGGGTGCTGGCTGGTTCCCTCTCCTCCAGCTCTTTCTAAGAAGCCAGAAGTGATAACACTCCCCCAAAACAGGAACCAGCAGCTTGGGCCCCGTGTCGTGTCATGTCACAGAAGTCTCTGGCAAAACGCCCCCTCCCCCAAAGCCCACGACCCCACTGCCGCCTAGCTTCAGGGCCCGCTGGGCACAGCTTGGAAAGATTTTTATGTAAAAGTGGTCAATGCAAATCCAGGGGCCCAGGGACCATGAAAGGCTCCACTTCCCCCTTTAAGCACGCTGGCCTGGGTTACAGCCACCTGGGTGTGGCGGGAGGGCCACTGGACACCAGATCACCCATTCTACTCAGGATTGCTCTGAGCATCTGGGACTCCAAATCCATCCTGGTCACTGGGCCAGAGGAAGGGGAAGGGGACAGCATGTGTGGACCGCCAGGCCCCCTGCCCCAAAGCAGGAATAATCCCAGCAGCTAGGTCTGACTTTTTTTTTTAGATGAAATTCATTTTGATTTAAAGTGTGTGATTCAGTGGGTTTTAGCGCAATCAAAAGGTTATGCAACCATCACCAGTATCTAATTCCAGAACATTCTCATCCCCCCAAAGAAGACCCCATTACCATTAGCAGTCACTCCCCTTTCGCAGTCCCCCAGTCCCTGGCAACCATTAATCCACTTTCTGTCTCTGTAGATTTGCCTCTTCTGAATAGGCATGAAATGTGTAAAACAACATTGAGTGAGATGTGTATATGTAGATGAATGGATCATTTTAAGTAGGTGTGCAGGACAAATAGGGTCATTTTAGCCAGTAAGGTTAAGGAGGCTCTCTCTGAGGAAGTAATGTTTGAGCTGAGACCAGCAGGATGTGAAGGAGTAAGCCCAGGGAACAGCATTTTTGGCAGAGGGAATAGCCAGTGCAAAGGTCCTGAGGCAGGATGGTACCTGATGTGATCATGGAACAGTGGGGAGGCTGGTGTATTGGGAACAGGAGGAGATGGGGACTCTGTGAAAAGTTTGGACATACCCAGGATGGGGCTCCGTACTCTACTGCTGCTCTGAAAATATTTACTGAAAAGAGGACAGACATACCATAGACCCAGCCCTGCCTCAGTGTGTTCATTTGTAAAATGGGAACCTGGGAGAGCTGCATGGGCTCATCACCAACCCTGACGCAAGGGGTCCTTGATTAATAGTAAGTCTTTGTCAAGGCCTTCACTGTGATTCCAGCCCGAGGGCCCCCTGGCCAGAGAAGGGGACACTCCATAACCCCGTGACAGCAGAGGTGCCTTTTCTGAGAAGCTGAACCCCAAGAAGAAAACTCTGAACTTCTTCTGGAGTCCCCAGGGTGCAAGGAATTTGGGCCTGTGTGTACCTTCCTGGGGAAGTTGGAATAGTGTGGAATTGTATAGAACAGTATCGGACGCATTTTGGAACCTGGGCCTATGTTTTCAGCAGGGCTGGACTGAGCCAATCTCTTTAGAGGTCAAGTACTTGGCCATGTCTTGCTAGCTTCAAGCCTGAACCCTGGAAAAATGAAGCACACACTGCCCCTCCATGGAGACGTGACTGTGGTACAAAGAGGCTACTGTCCAGGATAGAGGAGCCTGAGTTTCCTACAAGCCCCAAATAATCCACACCCTCTCCCAGAACAGCCCCAGGCCTAACAGGCTTCGCTCCACAGTCCCCAGCCCCCTATCTATCAAACAAAGGGTGCTTAGGATCCATCTGGCAGTGGGCACACACTGGGCCAGGCCAGACCTAAAGAAGGGCCACAGGGACCAACTGGGCCTCAGTTACCCCATCTGTGAAATGGATGGGAAAAAATCCCACCATGCATGATACTGCCCAACCCCCAATTTTGCTTAGCACTGGGGACCCCGTGTGCACCCCAAGCAGTGCTGAAAGTCCCCTGTGTCCCTCCCCCAGGTGGCACACGCACTGCCCTCTGCACCTGACCGCGGCCGGCTCCGGATACTGTTTTGTTCTCACTTTGCTCTCCCACAAGTTTGGTCTCTTTGAAAACCACAGATCAGGGTGCTGTTATCTGCTATCAGTGGCGAGGCGCGGGTGGTTTGGGGGCCCCTCCGTACACTTCTCAGAAGAGCCAGCCCATGTCATCACCGGGTGGTTGGCACAAAACAGCTTGGTTATCAGGCCCCCTCATCATGATCCCTACTGATTAGAACCTTTAAGGCACCAGCTGACTTGTTTATGGGACTTATTTTGAAGATCTGATGCTTTCTGGTCTTGCAGCCAAGGGGTTAGGGATTGGGGAGAGGGGAGGCAAGGCCGGGCCAGGTAACCTCCAGGAGGGCTTCTTGGAGCAAAAGATGTGGGAAGAAGATCTGGAGTGGGGAGTGAGAGAGGATTAGTTGCAGAAGATGGGGAAGGTATTCCAGACATGAGCTAAGGGCTGGCGAGAAGAAGCATCTGGCACGTGAGCAAGAGTGAGACCCCATATCTGAAAAATAAAAAAATCAGCTGGGTGTGGTGGAGAATGCCTATAGTCCCAGCTACTCAGGAGGCTGAGGCAAAAGGATCACTAGAGCCCAGGAGTTTGAGGTTGCCATGAGCTATGATGATGCCATGGCATTCCAGCTCGGTGGGGATGACAGGGTGAGAGTCTGTCTCAAAAAAAAAAAGATCTGGTGGGCAGTGCCTGTGGCTCAAAGGAGTAGGGTGCTGGCCCCATATATTGGAGGTGGGGTTCAAACCCAGTCTGGGCCAAAAACTGCAACAACAACAACCAAAAAAAAAAAAAAAAAAAAAACAATTGGGGCTTGGATCAGTGGGAACTTGGCAGCATTTAAGCCAGGGAGTGGGAAGGTTAAGAGCAAAGGTGAAGCTCAAATTCCGGCTCTATCCTGAATCTCCATTTTCTCGTCTGTGAAATGGGTATGGTACAAGCATTCACCCCATGGGGGTGGCATGAGGATGTAGTGAGACCTTCAGGGTGGACTTGAAGGAGCAACCCTAAGGTATGGGTTGAGAGGAAATCCTTAGTGACAGAAGCAGATTAGTGATTGTTTATGGCTGGCTGAAGGTAGGTGGGAGGGGGGAAAAGGGAGGTGATAGTTAAAAGGAATGAGGTTTCCTTTGGGGGATGAAAATATTCTGAAACAGACTGTGGTGATGGTTGCACAAGTCTGTGAATGTACTAACACCCACTGAATTTGGTACTTTTTTTATTTTAAGAGACAGAGTCTGACTCTGTCACCTAAGCTCATGGCAACCTTGAACCCCTGGACTCAAGTAATCATCCCACCTCAGTTGACCAAAATGCTGGGATTATAGGTGTGAGCCACAGGGATTACATGTGCCTGGCCATGAATTAGGTACTTTAAATGAATGGTTTTTTGCCTGTAATCCTAGCACTCTGGGAGGTTGAGGCGGGTAGATTGCTTGAACTCAGGAATTGGAGACCAGCCTGAGCAAGAGCAAGACCCTGCCTCTAAAAATAACCAGGCCTTGTGGCAAGTCCCTCTAGTCCCAGCTACTTGGGAGGCTGAGACAAGAGGATTGCTTGAGCCCAAGAGTTTGAAAGTTGCTGTGAGCTATGACTCCATGGCAGTCTACCAGAGAGAAGAAAGTGAGACTTTGTCTCAAAAAAAAAAAAAAAAAAGAATGTCTTGATAGGTGTGTTCTATCTCTATTAAACTGCTGAAAAACAAAACAAGCAAAGAAGATCAAGGAGGCTTTTTCTTTTTCCTCCTTGGAGCTGGGGAAGCCCAAGAGGCAGCTCCAAACCTCCTGGTAGGAGGCCTTTTGGTGGTGGGGCAGCTCAAAGAGTGAGGTAGTGAGCTCCCCATCACCCAAGCCAAGACCAGGTGAACACCAGCCAGGAACCCCAAGTGCCCTGGCTGCTCTTCTCAGGGGCTGCCACTTAGATGTGGCATCAGGAACCGGAACCCCACCCACCCACACTGGGTTTTCTGCACCTTTGCTCCCTGTCTACCTGCTAAGCCACTTCCTCTGCCTGTGCCTGCCTGTCTGCCCTCCTGATGCCTGGCTTCCCCTGACTCCCTGCCCAGACCCTCCTCCTAGAAAGCAAAGTCCAAGAGCCAGGGTCAGAGCCCAGCTTTGTCACTGACCACACCCCCCCACCCAGAGTCCTTCAGAACAACTGAGCCTCTGTTTATTCACCTGAGCAATGGGACTAAATACACCAACTTCGGGCAATAGTTTGGGACCCCTTCCATTATATTGGAAGATTTCCTGTCATCCTCTATTTCCTATCTACCCTCAATAAACTATCACTCTATCAAAAGATTAAAAAATAAAAATAAATAAAAATGCCAGGCTCTCTGTTTCACGCCTATAATCCTAGCACTTTGGGAGGCTGAAGTGGGTGGATTGCTTGAGCTCAGGAGTTCGACACCAGCCTAGGCTTGAGTTTAACACCGCCTCCAGGAAGGCCTCTGGGTTTCCTCTGTCCACCCTGGCCAGGCAGGGGGCTCCTGGGGCTCTCTCAAGGTTCTTGTGTACCACTATGTCTGAAACCCAGAAAGGATGGCAAAGAACTTATTCCTTCCCCTCGTTCCCATCTCTGAGAATTTACAGCTGATTCCAGGTTCAGCAGGAACAATTCTGTCCCTCAATATATGGTCCCAAGATGGGGGAAGTCCAGGAGAGTATCTTCTTCTGTCTAAGCCAAGAGAACACCAGAGCCTGTGCAGAATCCAGGGTCAGTCAAGAGCGAGGCTTTGGGGGTGTTTCCTGCCCAGCCCAGCCACAGTTTGCAAGTACACCTGTTAAATGGGAGTAACAAGAGGATAGGGGCAAAGTCAGTGCTCAAAGAGTTGACTTGGACTAGTGTCACTGTCACCATGATTGTTACTATCTGTTAGATGCTCTCTCTTCCCAGGGAGGCCGGCCCTGTTGGGGGAATGCCACAGATAGCTGACGGGCACCAGGAAGGCAGATGCTATGAGGAATTACCTCTAGGAGCAGCCACCTTGACATTCTTTTCCCTCATTTTAGCTGATCTGCCCTTTCTCCAAAGTTTCTGGCAAAAATCCACCAAACTCCCTATTACCACCTCTTCTCGCTACCTGTCTCCACTACACAGCTTTGCTGCCCCTTTGTTCTTAAGAAGCCCAGCAGTGCATCCTTGACCACCTCGGGCCTTTACCACTGCATACTGCTCCTTCCTCCGAAATACCCACGAACACCTTCCCTCACCTCCTGCAGTTCTCTGCTCAAATGTCCCCTCTTCAGAGTGAGCTCTCAGGGGAGGCTAACCCAACCCTAACTCTAACCCTAGCCCTAGTGACTAAAACCGCCCGCCAGTTTCTCCCTCTCTCACTGCCCTGTGTGTACCTCATGACCTTTATCACAACCTGGAACCAAACCATCAAGTTCTAGTTCTTGCTGTAGTTTGCCTAATCCCTGGAATGCTGGCTATGTGAGGCAGGACTGTCCTGTTTCCCACTGCGTCCCCAGCACCAGAGAACCAAGCCCGACATGTGGTAGGTGCTCAGTAAGCTCAGAGAAACTTTGGAAGCCTGAGGTCTTTAGACAGGGCAGGGGAAGGTAAATACAGTAGCCACCCCATGACAGATGCAGACTTGGGTCACAGGGATGGTAGCAATGTGTCCGGGTCCTCTCTGTCCCTGCCCCTCCCTGCCACCCCTCGGGCCTCTACTGGTCTTTCTCAATTTCCCCCTCTAAACCACTTCCCTCCCAGGGCCTGGAGGCAGGGAAGTCAAAAGTACGATTCATCCGTGGGTTCATTTTGGATTCACTCCAGCTCTGCAGAGAGGAGGACATGATTCCCCAGTGCAGATGAAGAGTAAGGCTGCAGGCCCAGAGAGGGGAGGTGGGAGCTCAGGGGGAGCAGAGGTCTGGGGCCAAGGTGCCAAAAGCCTCCATCTTCAAGATAAATAATATGTAATGCAATTTCTTTGTAGTTTTATTTATTTATTTTAATTATTTTTTTTGTAGAGACAGAGTCTCACTTTATTGCCCTCGGTAGAGTGCCATGGCATCACACAGCTCACAGCAACCTCTTAGGTGATTCTCTTGCCTCAGCCTCCAAGTAGCTGGGACTACAGATGCCCACCACAAAGCCGGGCTATATTTTTGTTGCAGTTTGCCCGGGGCTGGGTTCGAACCCCCCACCCTCGGTATATGGGGCTGGTGCCCTACCCACTGAGCCACACGCGCCGCCCTGTAATGCAATATCTTAAAAAATCAAAATGAGTGCAAAAAACTTCACAGTGTCAGGTGGCTCCTATGGCTCAGTGGGTAGGGCACCAGCCCCATACACCGAGGGTGTCGGGTTCAAACCCGGCCCCGGCCAAACTGCAACCAAAAATACCCGGGCTTTGTGGTGGGCACCTGTAGTGCCAGCTACTCGGGAGGCTGAGGCAAGAGAATCACCTAAGCCCAGGAGTTGGAGGTTGCTGTAAGCTGTAACGCCACAGCAATCTACCGAGGGCGACAAAGTAAGTCTGTCTCTTTAAAAAAAAAAGGCTTGATGCCTGTGGCTCAAGCAGCTAAGGCACCAGCCACATACACCTAAGCTGGGGGGTTCGAATCCAGCCTGGGCCCACCGAACAACAATGATGGCTGCAACCAAAAAAATAGCCAGGCGTTGTGGCAGGTGCCTGTGGTCCCAGCTACTTGTAAGGCGGAGGCAGGAGAATCGCTTGAGCCCAGGAGTTGGAGGTTGCTGTGAGCTGTGATGTCACAGCACTTTACCCAGGGTGAGAGCCTGAGGCTCTGTCTCAAAAAAAAACAAACTTCACAGTGTCTGAAGATACATTTTGAAGTACAGTATTTCCATTTTAAATAAAAATGGGTTCTGACCCAAGATGGGTAGGGATTCTCACCGTCCTCAGCCTGCTTCCTTAGGGAAACCCAAGAACATGATGGGAACGGACAGCTGACCAGTCCTCAGTGCAGGGACAATAGCCCCAGCTGGCCTCAGAGTGTCACCTGAGGCTTGTATAAATGTAAATTTATATTTACATATTCACATAAATATTTTACATATATTCCATATATTTACACATATGCCATTGCAAGCCAACCTGGGCAATAGATCAACACCCCATCTTAAAAAAAAAGACCAAAATAAAATAAAACATGTATTTCATAACATATATAATACATACATGTCAGCTGTCATTATTTACCAAAAGCATGGAAGCATTGTTCTTGGGGAAATATGATGGTAGATTCCTATAAGCCTCTGGTTGCAACATTTTCATCAGCTGATCTACATATAACCTTGTGCTACGTGTGTTTCTGATTAAGGACACCTTATTGAATATGTGTTGTGGATTATTCACATTAAACTCATTATCTGCAGCGTTGAAACTCACCCCTACACAAAACTCTGACCTATCAGTTTTCTCTGTTACAGCCTTCTCATGCCTAGGAACACTTAGGCATTACTTAAGCATTATTCTTGGAGGCAAGTTATTATTATCATTATCCTTATTATTATTAGTTTTAATTTTACTTATTTATTTTTGAGACAGAGTCTCACTCTGTTGCCCAGGCTAGAGTTCTGTGGCATGAGCCTAGCTCATAGCAACATCAGACTCCGGGGCTCCTGCCTCGGCCTCCTGAGTAGCTGGGACTACAGGTGCCCACCACAAGGCCTAGCTAATTTTTCTATTTTTAGTAGAGATGAGGTCTTACTCTTGCTCAGGCTGGTCTCAAACTCCTGAGCTCAAGCAATCCTCTCACCTTGGCCTCCCAGAGTGCTAGGATTACAGGCGTGAGCTGCCGTGCCTGGCCTATTATTACTATTTTTAGAGACAGGGTTTCACTATGTTGCCCAGGCTGGACTCAAACTCCTGGCCTCAAGTAATCCTTCCACTTTGGCTTCTGGAGTAGCTGGGATTATAGAGGCATGCCACCACACCTAGCTGTGCCTGGGACCATTTTCAACAGTGAGATCACTAACAAAAAGTAATAAATGTGGAAAATGTTGCATGGAACAGACTGCAAAAAGGGGCACTTGTTCACTGTGTGAGAGCTGAAACAAGGAGGCAGCACGTCACCTTGTTCGACCTCAGCTGGGGACAGCAACTATGCGTGTCGGCAACTCAAATTTTTTGCTGCTCTGTGCATGTCTGCAAATTGACTTGGGGATTACAAATAAATTTTACTAGCATTCTGGGAGGCTGAGGCAGGAAGACTGCTTGGGACCAGGAATTCAAGATCAGCCTGACTAAGAGTGAGACCTTGTCTCTACCAGAAATATTAATAGAAAATCTAGCCGGGGGCATCGCCTGTGGCTCAGTGGGTAGGGCGCCAGCCCCATATACCGAGGGTGGCGGGTTCAAACCTGGCCCTGGCCAAACTGCAACAAAAAAATAGCTGGGCATTGTGGCGGGCACCTGTAGTCCCAGCTAATTGGAAGGCTGAGGCAAGAGAATCGCCTAAGCCCAGGAACTGGAGGTTGCTGTGAGCTGTGTGACACCACGGCACTCTACTCAGGGCAATAAAGTGAGACTCTGTCTCTACAAAAAAAAAAGAAAGAAAGAAAGAAAGAAAATCTAGCCAGGTGTTGTGGCAGGCACCTGTAGTCCCAGCTACTTGGGAGGCGGAGGTAGGAGGATCGCTTGAATCCAGGATTTGAGGTTGCTGTGAGCTATTATACCACAGCACTCTACCTGGGGTGATAGGGTGAGACTCTGTCTCAAAAAAAAAAGCCCCCCAACCCCCAAAATCATTAGTGAGTAGGCAAATTCACCAACATGGCATCTGGGAATGATGAAGATGACTGCAAATATTTGCATCTAATACATACATATTATATTAAATATTTATAAATACGTGTTTATGCATCGTGTGTGTGTGAGAGAGAGAGAAAGCGATACTGGTTAAAAACAAATAGAGATGACCGGCCACTGGCTGTACCCTAGCGGGCTTCTCCTTGGCTTCACCTCCCAGAATTTGACTAGATGAAATCAAGTGTTGTGGTCACAGCGGTGTCATCCCCATGCAGAAGACCCTCAGCAAATCCTTAGAAGAAGAGGAAAGTGGCCCTCAGGTGGCTGGGGGCTCACACAGGAGACATGAAGCAGCGAAGCTGGGATTTGAACCTGGTTCTCCACCACCAAACTGACCACTCTGGCCAAGTCGCTCTGCTGGCTGAGTCTTCCTGCCAAGTCCCTGGGCCATTTGCAGGATTCTTGCCAATGCTACATGATTGGGGCATTGTTTGGGCCTTAGTTTCCCCCTCTGTAAATGGGGACACCTAGAACCCATGAGATGGAGGCATTCCATGCCTGGCATATGGCAGACACTCAGGAATAAGGACATTTTAAACCAGGATGTCCTAGGATCTGCAAACTTCAGGCAGCCATCTCTCCCTATCGTAGCACCTTAGACCAAGCCCCACCAAACAGCACGGGGGAGTCCAGATGCCCTCCTCGTGTTTTGAAAGTTGCCCCTAGGAGTGGCGCTGTCCTTTTATTCACTCGCTTTTTTAATAAGTAGGTACTAAGCACCCACTTGAGCCAGTGTTGATTGTAGGTGAAACAATTGGACACAAATCTCTCTTCCCAGGATGTATGTAGAGCATCTGACCTCCCAAACACCAAAAGAACAGAAAGGGCACAGCCAATCTGACACTTTCTTAAAATGTCAAACATACTGGGCTGATGAAAATGTCCTGGGAGGAGACAGTGCTGATAGTCACACAATAATGTAAATGGACTCAATGCCACTGAATCATTCACTTTGAGATAGTGAATTTTATGTATTGTGAATTTCACTTCTCCTTTTTAAAAAAAAAAAAAAGAGAGAGAGAGTAATACGTGACTCAGTCATTCCACGCCTGGGCATTTACACAAGAGAAATGAGAACAGACGTCCACAGAATGTTCACAGCGTGTTTATTTATAATTGACAAGACCTGCGACCACCCAAACGCCCATCGGTTGGTGAGTGGATAAGCCAATTGTATCCACACAGCCACAGGGATGAATCTCAGGATAGCGATGTTGAGTGAAAAAAGCTGAGTGGTCATGCCTGTGACTGTAGCACTTTGGGAGGCCAAAGCAGGAAGATTGCTTGAGACCAGCAAGACCCCATCTCTACCAAAAATTTAAAAAAATTAGCTGGGCATGGTGGCACCTGCCTGTAGTCCCAGTTACTCAGGAGCCTGAAAAGGGAGGATGGCTTGAGTCCAGGAATTCGAGGCTGCAGTGAGCTCTGATTGCACCACATCACTCCAGCTTGGGTGACACAGCGAGAGCCTGTCTCTAAAAAAATAAAATGTTTTTAAAAATGAAGAAGCCAGACAAGAAAGTGTATCTTGTATGATTCCATTATATGCACACTTCTAGAAAGTGCAACTAGTCTCAAAGTAACAGAAAGCAGGTCGTTAACTCCTGGGATAAGGGTGGCCCGTGAGAGGAGTGGTGGGATGACAGATCGTGTCCAGGACATTTCTGGTGATTGATAGGTTGTTTACCATTTCGATCGTGGTGATAATTTCACAGGTTCAGAATAGCAACATTCACAGAGTTGTGCTCTTTATATAAGTGCAGCTGGTTGCACACTGGCTGTATCTCAACAGAACTGTAACAAACGGTTCCGAGCTTCAGCCGAGGTTCTTGTGGCGCAGCACGGGAATAAGTGATGAGGGGAGTGCTGTTGTATTCAGGGGGAACAGGGATGGCAGCTCCACGGTGACTCTGAGCAGAGACCCTAAGGAGGTGTGAGAGGAGCCGCGTGCATTCCCAGAGGAAAGGCTTACCTGGCAGAGGGAATAGCCGATGCAAAGGCCCTGAGGCATGGAGGCATCTGGAGACTGGTGTGGGTGAAACAGATTGAGTGAAGGGGAGGGGCGGGGCGATAGAGAAGTGGCTAGGAGCAGTCATGAGGAAGGAAGAGATTCCGTATGTGTTTTAAAGGCAGAGCAGATAGGAATACGTGTATTCCTACATCTTGGATCAGAGGTAAGGGAGGGGAAGGGCTGGGCGCCTGTCTCTCAGTGTCTTTGAGGGGCAGGACCCCTTCCCACATGACCAAGTCCTTGTTAACCAAGGTAATCTGATCAAGGTCAAAGGTCTCTATGTTCTCCCTAGCTCAGAACAAAAGCCTCTCCTACAGATACAACAGCCCAGCTTGGGCCAAAACAGCAGCCATTTGACAAAAACGAAGTCTTTCTTCTGAATCACTTTAGATCCTGGCCGATAATTATTCCAGAAAAGTTGCAAAGATGGCACAGAAAGTTCCAGTACCCCCTGCACCCAGCATGTCCTCAGGTTAACTCCTTATATGACCACCACTAAGAGATTCGGGCTGGGACAATACCGTCAACTCCATAAACCAAACTCCACGCTTTAGTTGAATTTACCTGATTTTTTGTTTGCTGTTCCAGGGTCCCACCCATTGCATTTAGGCAGCAACTTTTAAAACAGCAATTCACCCACCATGTTCCAGAAAATTAATAAAGTTTTGATTTACGGAAAAGTTGCCAATTCAGAACAGAAAGTCCTGTGTGCCCTTCGCTCAGCTTTCCGTGGTGTGACTTCTTGCCTACCCATGATGGCCTGGTCTGAAGGCAGAGTCTAACATCGCCATGTTTAAAAACCTAACAACACCTTTTCTGGAGACACATCTTGGGATTTTGTGAATCTCATTCTGCGGTCAGGCAGGTTAAGACTTCAAGTTTCACCCCTGCTCCAGCTTCTCCTGCTGTGGGGGCTTGAGTTAGTGACTTTACTCGCTGAGCCTCAGTTTCCTTTTCTGTAATATGGGAGAATGTAGTATCCACCTTGCGAGAGAACATAGCTGACATGTAGCCGGCTCTCCGCAAACGCTGGCAAGTTTCAGTTTTGTGGTTGCTCAAAGCTCTCGGCATAATTCTGTGGAATAAAATGACATGTAGATGGACTGAGACAACTCCTCCTCCCCCCCCCCCCCCAGTCCCTGTCTGGCCCAACAGTGACACTAACCCCTTCCCTCCCAGAACCCTCACAGCAGACTCTGAGGGGACATCTACTAAGGACATAGAGCCTTTGGCTTGTGGACTCCGTGGTCACTGAGGAATTGTAGTAAATAGGTTGCTGCCGTGTCCTGGTACCCACTTCGGGTGGGACACGGGCTGGGGTTTTCCCCACATGGAATCTCAGCCTTGTTAATGATCCTGAAGGGCAGCTTCACACTCTCTGTTTGCACTAGACACAGGAGGGGCAACCTGAAGCCTGTGGGCCACATGCGGATTTTGTGAGGACCTTTTTGCTTATCTGTGATGGCAGATATCAGGACAATTATGCATGGATCTGTTTTTTTGTTCATCAACTCTTGCTCAAGGCCTTTCTTCTTCCAATGTACAGTGGAGTACCCCAAAGGCTGGACACCCCTGCCTGAGAGGAAATCAAGAAACAGAGAGAGTAGGATACTCACCCAATGTCACCCAGCAGGCTGGCAGAGGAAGCCCCACCCCAGGCTTAAATGAAAAGTCTGTTGCCTTCCAGACACACCTCAGAACGTGTTTTTAATTCCCCAGGGCCACTGTGAAGAAAAGAAAATAGATATGGCCAGCTTCCTGCTGTTAAGAAGCTTTCTCAGAAGTCATCTGAGCACCTACTATGTGACAAGGTCTCTGAGGTGGAGGTTCAGGTTCTCAGCTGTGTGGTCAAGACCCCTGACTATTTCTCTAGATCTGCTGACTATTCACTGCCCTGCCATGTGGATTCATATCCCCATAGCTTTGTATATATAGTTCTGTAGTAGGGGAAACACCCTTTTCCCCTACTCTACTGTCAACATAGAAAACTCCTATCCATCCATCAAAACCCAATTCAAAAACTGGTCCTCTATGAGGTCACTTCTGCCTGTTCCCATTCATTTATCCATTTACCCACCCCATACTTATGCAGGACATGGAGGAGACAGCATTAATCAAGACAACACAGTCCCTACTGCCATGCAGACCACAGTCTCACTGGGATCCACTCCTCCCACCATCACACCCCAATCTTTCTGAGTTGTTTTTTATTATCTGGGTTTCTCAGAACCTGCTCTTCTCCAAGACAATATTTACCCATGTAGCATTTCCTACAGGGCACCAAATTCTCCAGACTTAGCTACAGAGCAGATATTGTTAATCCTCATTTTAAAGGTGAGGAAACAAAGGCTCAGAGAGGTTCAGGGGCTTGCTCAAGGTCACACAGCTGGTATGTGGCACAGAGCTGGGGTCTGAACACAGTCAGCCCAGCTCTCGGGTTCACGCTGTACTATTTCTGCTCAAAGGAACGACATTGATGCTTTCTCAGCCCTGCGGGGGCCCTCCTCCCCAGACTCTCACTTTGTCCTTGGTCTTCCTTCCCTCAGCTATGGTCTGCAGAATGGAACCCTCTCCTCCCTCGCTCTGGACCTTGCAGCTCTGTGTATGTCGCAGAGATTCACCCCATCTGCCCCCACCCCCACCCCCACCCCAACCTGCTGAGTCATATCAGGCCAACCGAACCCTGCAGTTTTTCTTACAGGTGCTACAGATATGCGGTAACCTCGCCCACCTGCTCCTTGTCACTTCCTTTCCTTGAACCCAAGGGGAGGGCTGAGATTTTTTTCTTTTTAATTGAAGCATATGTCACATAACTTGAAATTTGCCATTTTTAAGGGAACAATTCAGTGACATTTGGTGCACCTACAATAATATGCCCTCATCGCTTGTATCTAATTCTTCTCATTACCCCAAAAGGAAACCCTGTCCCGACTAGCCTCACTCGCCATTGCCCCTTCCCCACCCCAACACTGGATTTGCCTAGTCTAGATGTTTCTTAGGAACGGAATCATACACTATGTGGCCTTTTAAGTCTGGCTTCTTTCACTCAACATGATGGTTTCAAGGTTTATCTACCTTGTAGCACGGATCAGTGCTTCCTTCCTCTGTGAGGCTGAGTAATATATGCCATTGGATGGGTGGACCACATTTTGTTTATTCACTCACCCTTTGATGGACATCTGGGTTATTGCTACTTTTAGGGAATTGTGAATAATGCTGTTATGAATATGCATGTACAAGGATTTGTTTGAACACTGACTTCCATTCTTTTGGGATATACCTAAGTGTGTAATTGCTGGGTCATATATGTGGTAATTTTGTATTTAATTTTTTTCTTTTTTTTAAGAGAGAGGGTCTTGCTCTTTCATTCGGTCTGGAGTGCAGTGGCCTGATCATAGCTCACTGGAAACTCCAACTCCAGGGTTTAAGAGATTCTCCTACCTCAGCCTCCCAAGTAGCTGGGACTATAGGTGCGTGCTACCATGCCTGGCTAACTTTTTTTATTTTTACCTTTTTTTTTTTTTTTTTTTTTTTTAGACAGAGTCTCAAGCTGTTGCCCTAGGTAGAGTGCTGTGGTGTCACAGCTCACAGCAACCTCAAACTCTTGGGTTTAAGTGATTCTTGCCTCAGCCTCCCAAATAGCTGGGAGTACAGGCACCCGCCACAACTCCTGGCTATTTTTTGGTTGTAGTTGTCATTGTTGTTTGGCGGGCCCAGGCTAGATTCAAACCTGCCAGCTTTAGTGTATGTCGCTGGTGCTTTAGCCACTTGAGATGGGGTCTCGCTATGTAGCCCAGGATGGGCTCAAGTGATCCTCCCACCTTGGCCTCCTAAAGCGTTGGGATTACAGGTATGAGTGATTGTGCTTGGCCCTGTGTTTAACTTTTTGAGAAACTATCCAACTTCAAAGACACCAGCAGTGGCTCAGTAGATTTACAGCCTTGAGACTTTCAACAAACTTGGACCCAAGTTCAAACACTGGCTTAACCACTGAGACCACATGATCCTTTTCCTTCTCATCACGCATCTTTTTTTTCTACTAGCCATACCCAATTCTGCTTCCAGGAAGAACCACCTATTCCAGCCTCACTAGTGGGCCTATCAATCCCTGAGTTCCACTCTTACCAATGTGGGGGAACCAGAGATAGCTCCCCCAGCCAGGAAAATCAAGACAGGCCTAACTGAGATCCTCACGGGGGTAGCAGAGAGAAAGAAGGCGGTCTTGGCAGCTGCCAGGGCCTCCTGAGCCAGCAAGGTTTTAAATATGTTTTTGCACAGAAATAGACAGATAGACCTTCAAACAGGAATAAAATAGAACCTGTGTTTAGAGCCTCGAGCTGAGTGTTTAGGCAGCTGACAGCATTTAGCCTGGCACGGATGGTCGAAAGCAAGTGTGTGGTTAGGGTCGTGTTCAAAAATACAGTTTCGAAGCAGCAAGCTTGAGGCTGGGCCACTCGCCCTGTAATTCTTTTTCCAAATAAAAGGCAGAACTATTCCTGGATCGGCTTGGGGACTTCTGTGGCTACTGGGGCTCCAAGGAGGCCGTCTTGGAATGTCAAGCATGGCTCGTGCCCCTGCCAGCCTCAGGCCTTTGCTGCTTGGGAGTTTATATCGGGAGTCTGTCATTGTACGACTTTTTAATTAAAACATTATGCCCCCGGGGCTCGCTTGAGGCTGCCTAAACCTGGGACCCCTTAACAGGAGGCCCCTGGGATTGTGGCGAAGCGTGGTGGGTATGTGATGTTTGGTAACATGAGCCAATTTGGAGCTATTTTCACAGTGATTAAAAAACAAACAAACAAAAAAAAAACCAAACATCATTTGATGTTTGCCAAATAGAGCATTTTGCATTTCCGCAAGCAAAACTCTGATTTTAAAAAACAATGCACTTGATCAGATATAGAAAGGAATGAGACTCTGATCCATGCTCTAAAGCAGATGAGCCCTGGAAACACGGTACTAAGTGAAAGAAGCCAGTTTCAAATAGCCACAGGTTCCATGACTCCATTTATGTGAAATATCCAGAATAGGTAAATACAGAGACAGAAAACAGATTGGTGGTTGCCCTGGGGGCTAAGGTAAGTGGGGGAGTGACTTCTATGAGTATGGGGTTTCCTTCTGTGGGGATGAAAATGTTTTGGAACGAGGTAGAGGTGACGGTTGCGCATTACTTTCAACATGCAAAATGTTGCTGAATTGTTAGTTTTAAAATGTCTAATTTTGTGTTATGAGAATTTCCTGTCAATTTTTTTTTTTTTTTAGACAGTCTCACTTCACTGCTAGCTCACAGCAACCTCATACTCGGGCTAAAGAGATCCCCTTGCCTCAGCCTCCCAAGTAGCTGTGATTACAGGTGCCCACTACAACGCCCAGCTAGTTTTTCTATTTTAGTAGAGATGGGGTCTTACTCTTGCTCAGGCTGGTCTTGAACTCCTGCGCTCAGACAACCCACCCGCCTCAGCCTCCCAAAGTGCTAGGATTACAGGCGGGAGCCACGGCACCAAGCCTCATCAATTTTTTTTTCTGGGTCTGAATCTTCCTGGCCTGCCAGTGACCAGCTGGTGTCCTCAGGACAACCACTTAATGTTCTCAGACATGGATTCCTCATTTGTATAGAGAATGAGGATGCTGGGGCCGGGTCTCAACTGCCCCCCAAACATCCTTTATGGTCACTTTTTCTTTTCTCACTCAGGATCCAATCCAAACTCATGCATTGCACTGGGGCTCTTGTTTCTTTAGCCTTCCTTAATCAGGAACAGTGCGGCCGCCTTTCTGAGTCCTTGGTGACGTTCACATTTAGGGGGAGTTGAAGTCAGTGGTTTTGCAGAATGTCGCCAGGTGGGCTGGCCTGCTGGTTCCTTGTGACTAGGTTCAGGTTGTGAATTTGGGGCGGGATTCGTAGAAGCGATGCTGGGTCTTCCCCCACGCGTCATATCATGAGGCATCTGGTATCGACCTGTCCGGCTGCTGGGGATATTAACTATGCTCTGGAGGTTCAGGAAATGTTATGCCCTTTTTTGTGTTGTTTTAATTTTTTAGAGACAGTGCTCTGTTGCTGTGGCTACAGTGGGTAGTGTCTTTATAATTCACAGCAACCTCAAATTCCTAGGCTCAAACGATCCTCCTGCCTCAGCCTCTGAGGCAGGCATACATCACCGCATCCAGTTTTGTTTTGTTTTTTAATTTTAAAAAAAGTTTTTGTGGAGACAGGGTCTCACTATGTTCCTCAGGCTGGTCTTGAACTCTTGATCTCAAATGATCTTCCTCAGTCTCCTAAAATGCTGGGATTACAGAAAGAGCCACTGCATCTGGCCATATCAAAGTCTTAAAATCGCCTCAGTGGGGTTCAGAGCTAGAAATGACTTGCTCAAATCTCCTCTTCTCTGCAAAGCCTCACTGCCCCAGCCTCTATTCTATACCTTGGGGCTCCCTCACCACCATGGCCTGTCTGGCCAGGCTACAAGGAGCTACAAGGAGCTAACAATGGCTCAGATCATTCCCTGATCCTTAGAGGGAGACCATGTAAGGGCAGAAGGGATGAACCCCCAGAGGAGGCAGCCCCTAAGCCACATCTTGCAAATGAGCTACACCTATACCATTCATTCCAAGGGTCCCCGGAGCTCCCCCCAAAAGGCTATAGGGGTCTCCTTTGGGGCTCACCCAGCAGGACAGCTCAGAGGTTTGTGGGGTCTCCTACAACACACACACTTAGGACAGGGGCACATTTTTTAACTCTCACCATTAGACATTGGTGGCAGTTTCACTGCATGGCAGGGAAACATATTCCTGGCCATCAACAGGGACAAAATAGCTTAGCTTTTCTTTGAAGTTTCTGATCTCCAGGCGATGGGATTTGAATCTCTCATTTTATCCCTACAGTTATGGAGGCTGAACCACAGGCCAGCGTGCTCCATCTCTGCCTGGGCAGGGCAGGAGGGGGAGTTTGAGAGGAACTATTTTGGGCTCTGAAAGCTGTAATTTCTGCTGCTTGAGGAGAGCCTTGGGGCAAGGAACAGAGGACAGATTTCTGGCTTCCCTTCGAAGCCTCAGTTCACCCATCTGTTAAAGGGGTAATTCATAGGAGGGTAGAGAGAAGTCTAGGCTCTGAAACCCCCATCCCGGAGTCAGCCTCAGTTGGGGTTTTCTCTGTCCTCATGAGGAAGGGAAGGTCCTGATCTCTTTTCTTCCTCTCACCAAACCAGGGCAGTTTGGGTCGAATGGGGGCTGAGCAATGTCTGGAGACATTTTTGGATGTTAAGGCTGGAGGAGTGGTGTCTGGAGGGTGGAGGGTGGAGGGCAGGGATGCTACTTGCATCCTAGAATGCGGAACACCACTGAGAAGGATCCAGCCTCGGTGCTGAGGTTTAGACACTGTCTTTCATGTATCTGAACCATACCTGGATAGGTGGCTTTGTGATTTAAAATAGGATTCAGTATCACGTGCTGCTACTATTTGAATGTTCATCCCTTCAAAAGTCATGTTGAAGGTTAATACCCTGCATGGCCATATTAAGAGGAGGAGACTTTAAGAAGTTGTTGGGTCTTAAGGTTCTGACTTCACAAATGGATTAGTACATTCATGGATTAACGGCTAATAGATTACTGGATTATCATGGAAGGGAACTGGTAGCTTTATAAGAAGGAAAAGCAGCCAAGCTCCCTGGTTTGCACCTCTGGTTGGAGCTACTCAGGAGGCTGAGGCAGGAGGATCGCTTGAGCCCAAGAGCTTGAGGCTTTAGTGAGCTAATATGGCACCACTGCACGGCAGCTGCAAGAGCAATAACCTTTCTCTAAAAACAAAAAATTCAATTTAATTTAAAATTTTTTTAAAAAGAGAAGTGTCTTGCAAGGGTGGACTCTGAGGGGGAGAGATCTCAGCTGGGATCTGAACATGCCACCCCGAGCGATGTTGTGCACACTGGGTGCACCCATGCTCATCTAGAATGACCTGCTCGGGGCGGCGCCTGTGGCTCAAAGGAGTAGTGCGCCAGCCCCATATGCCTGAGGTGGCAGGTTCAAACTCGGCCCCAGCCAAAAACTGCAAAAATAATAATAATAAAAATAAGAAATACAAAAAAAAAAAAAAAAAAAAAGATAGAATGACCTGCTCATTTGAGGAGTAAGAACACCCTGGGTTGGGGCCTAGGGAGAGGACAGCCAGGAGGCAGTGTCCTGGGGCCAGATCCTGAGGCCTCTGATGCAATCCAGTGACATTTCAGAAGGTTCCTCTGGCTGCTGGGTGGAGAACAGGCTCTGAGGCCCACAAAGGAGAGAAGCTGGGGTTGGCTTCCCAGCAGAAGATGGAGGTGGCTCGGCAGACACCAAGGGCCTGGTGAAATACAGAGAAATTGCAGGGTCAGCAAAGGGCAGACTCTTTGGGTCACGGAGTCTCTGTTGCAATGACTCAACTCCACCTTTGTAGCCCCAAAGCAGCCTTAGACTAGCTGTGACAAATGTGCATGGCCATGTACCAATAAAATTTTATTTATAAATGCCAAAATTTGAATTTCACAGAACTTTTACAGGTCACAAAATATTATTTTTCCCTTAATATTTTTCAGCTTTTAAAAATGCATGCACTATTCTTAGGCAGGCAGAGCGATAACTAAAGGATATGTACGTGGTTTCCTTTAAGGGTAATGAAAATGTTCCAAAATCAATTATGGTGACAGATGCACAGCTCTGTGAATGGACTAAACGTTATTGAATTGGGCACTTTATTTTATTAACACATGTTTTTACTTTTAAAAAATTTTTTAAAGAGACAGAGCCTTGCTGTATTGTCCAGCCTGATCTCAAACTCTCTGGTGCAAGTGATGCTCCTGCCTCCTCCTCCTGAGTAGCTGGAGTACAGACATGTGTCACCATGTCTGGCCAAACTGTACACTTTCAATTCACAGATGACATGGCATGCTAATTACATCTCAATAAAGCTGTTAAGTGGGGGTAACCAAAGCATCCATCCACAGATATATGGATAAGCAAAATGCAGTGTATCCACACAGTGGAATACTATTCAGCAACAAAAAGGAAGGAAACTCTTGACATGTTCTACAGTGTGGATGAACCTTGAGGACATTAGGCTGAGTGAAATGAGCCAATTGCAAAGCGATAAATACTGTACCATTCCACTCATTGAGACCCCTGGAGTTGTCAAATTCATAGAGGTGGACGTAGAATGATGGGGGCGGGGGCTGGGGAAAGGGAGCTAGGGCACTAGTTTGGACATAGTTTGAGTTTGGGAAGGTAAGAAAGTTATAGTGGTAGATGGTGGTGATTGTTCCACAATAATGTGACCATACTTAATGCCACTGAACTCAAAATAGTTAAAATGGCCAATTTTATGTTATGTATTTTTACTACAATTAAAAAAGGAAAAGAAGCCAGTCAGGGTGGCTCATGCTTGTAATCCTAGTGCTTTGGGAGGCCAAGGCAGGAGAATCATTAGAGGCCAGGAGTTTGAGACAAGGCTGGACAACATCATGAGACCCCATCTCTAAAAAATTAGAAAAATTAGCTGGGTGTGGGGGCAGGTGCCTGTAGTCCCAGCTACTCAGGAGACTGTGGCAAGAGGATCGTTGAACTCTGGAATTTGAGGTTGGAGTGAGCTCTGATTGTGCTACTGCACTTGAGCCTGAACAACAAAGAGAGACACCCGTTGCTCAAAAAAAAAGAAGAGCAAATGAAAACATTCCTAGCTTGAAAGCTGTATGAAAATGGGTAGAGGGTTCAATTGAGCCCCCACCCCAGTTACCCCCAAAGACATTGTTCTGGGAATGCAGGAGTGTGAAGGCCTGGCCTAGGGACAAGTCAAACTCAGACTCAAAGGAGATTTGCCCACAAGGCAAATCTGAATGGGGACATGCCTGCCTCGGGAAGGGAGACACAACCTCCCCAGTGACAATGAATCTAGGTTCTGGGTGGCAAAAGCAGACCCAGTCCCAGGCTCCAATAATAAGATCCTCCAGCTAGGGTGCCTCCCTCTCCTCCCAGTGGACCTTCCTGAGATGGGGTATGACCCAGCTGCTCTCCAGCCTAAGCCCCTTCAAGGATTCAAGGACTCCTCCCCCATCTTCTGTTTTGCCTTTGGGATATGTCCAGGCTCCCAGTTCCCCAACACAGCTTCCCACTTTGCTGGCTGCAGGCTGCCTCTGTGCCTTTGCACATGCTGTTCCCTGCAAGGACCGATGCCTTTCTCCAATTCCAACCCCACTTGTCAGGTTCCCATTTTGGACCTTGCTGCTCCCTCCCCCACCCTCCTCCATACCCCCATCCTTACCTCTGGCTCAGCCTTGACCCCACAGGCCAGGACTCTTTCTCCCTAGACTGCAGGCCCGGTGCACAGTGCTGGGCTGGGTAGGAGGAGGCTGGATGTCTGGGAAAGTGTAAGCCCCGCCTGGGCTGGCAGGGCTGGCCACAAAGGGTTAGGTGTCCTGGGCAGCAGACCCAAAATAGGGTGACAAGAAATAGATGTAGGCTTGGAGGCTGCTTAGGATATAAATTTAGATGCAACTTACAAACTTGCCCCTCATTTCTGCTGAGATGAGGCTCCCAGCCAAGACTGCTCAGTGAGCTCTGGGAACTGGCCTGATGGTTCTCTGTGGTGTTTCAGGGGTCGAGCAGGAAGATCTGTTCGTCCACCACTGCCCAGAGCATCACCTCCAACTTGCTTTATGATCTTTTATAACCCAGCCTCAACTCCCTAAATGTCTCCTCTGACACACCGAACTCCTCATTTCCCAAATTTGTCCCTTTCTCATATCCAGGACTTTGCCTATGCTGTTCCTCCATGAGGAATACCCTTGCCGCCTCCTCCCTCCGTGTCATTTCCTGGTACAGCCTGGATGTCCCCTCTGCACCCCAGCAGAACCCTGCTCTCCCTGTAGGTGCACCCTGCCCTCCAGTCAGCCCTGACCCTCTAGGCCTGGGGCAATCTGCGTTCAGCTCTATCTGCCCCAGACTGGGGAAACCCCAGCCAGGTCCCAAACTGAAGCATCCCTGTGTCCCAACCAAGCTGCGTCTGGCCCAGAAAGGACATGGATGAATGTTTATCTGGTGACTAGCCAGCGAAGCCACCATCAGCCCCCTAAAAGATGGGACTGGCTTTATGGGGTCATCCACCCACCTCTCTCTGTTCCAACAGCTGTCCTGAACTTCTCTTGGATCAGCCACCTGAGGGTCCTCCCGCTCTCACCTCCGCTGGTCCCAGATCCAGTGGCATCTCCCCAACAAGCAGACCCAACCAGTACTCTTCCCTGCTCTAATGGTTCTCATGGCTCCCTGCTTCCCTCAGAATGAAACCTCAGCTCTTTTGCTTTCACATGAGGCCTCTAACCTGGGGACAACTGAGCCTCAAGGGGCTGCAGGAGGACACAGGCAATGGGAGAGGAGCAGGGCCCAGCCCATGAAAGGACCCTCCCCCTTCTGTGACAGACAGCATTCTGAGCATTCACTGGGCCAGGGCTTGTCAGCTCTGCACTGCTGACATTGGGGCCAGGTCACTTTCTGGGCTGGAGGCCGTCCCGTCCTGCGCTTTGTAGTGTGTTGAGCAGTCTCCCGGCCTCCACCTAATAGATGCCAGTAGCACCTTCCATCTCACTTGTGACAACCAAAAGTGCCTATGGTGCCTTGTGGCACCTGAGATCCTGGCACTTTGACAGGCTGAGGCAGGAAGATTGCTTGAAGCCAGGGGTTTGAGACTAGGGCAACATAGCAAGACCCTGTTTCCACACCAAAGAAAAACCAATTAGCCATGCATGGTGGTGCACACCTGTAGTCCCAACAACTTGGGAGGCCAGGGCAAGAGGATCACTTGAGTCTAGGAGTTCAGTGGTTCAGTGAGCTAGGAGGATGCCACTGCACTCTAGCCTGAGTGATGGAGGAAGACTCCATCTCCAAAACAACATAGAAGTGTCTCCAGGCATTGCCAAAGTTTTCTGTGAGAATTCTGATTCAGGTAAATGTCTTTGGGGGTACATGACGAGATCCTATTGGAGACAAAGCCACAAAGGAGGGGCTATCAGAATGGGTGGCTTTAGAAGGTGATGTCAGAAGAAACTGTAAGAAGGGGCAGGGGCTTATTTAAGGGCTTGTGGCCCAAGAAGGGAGGTTATGTGTTGGACCCTGCCATGTGCCTGAGGCCTGAGGCAATTTTAGGCCAGGCCTTGCTGAGTCATGGAAGTAGCTCTATGGATCTACTTCTAGTCAGGCTTGGGAAGTTGCACTAGGCCTCAGGCACATGGCAGGGTCCAACAGTTATGAAGGTGAGGGGGTGGGGTCCAGTCATGAGTCCCCCCCAGCCCAGGAGGAAAGCCAGTGGCAAGTGGAGGTTCTTGTTGGGTTTATATCCTTGGTCCTCTTGAACTTGTGACACCGTGGGCAAGTTACCTGCCCACTATAAGCCTCAGTTTCCCCATTTGCAAAAGGAAGCATCCTTATATGCAAAGTTCCTCTAAATAGTGGAGTCTAATATCAGAGCATGAAAAGTTTTTAAGAGAAGTTAGGGGCTTGCCCACAGCTGGTAAGTGAAGAAGACCACATTTGCACCACATCTCGACTTTGTACTGCTCCCCATTACCTCCTGTGAGAAATTATCAGTGCTCATAAAAGATCGCAAAAAGAACAGAATGTAAAGAAAAATGGGAGCACTCATGTGCCTCTACACACACCTACGTTCCCTCTTCGTATTTCAGCAAAGCACAGAAAACATGAATCTCTTTGCTGTGAATGACCATGTATCCAAGAAGAAAACAACACTCACATTGACAGAAAGATTCTTCCAAATTTGAGCCTTAAAATATATTTTAAAACATGCGGCGCCTGTGGCTCAGTGGGTAGGGCGCCGGCCCCATATACGGAGGGTGGTGGGTTCAAACCTGGCCCCGGCCACACTGCAACAACAAAAAATAGCCGGGCATTGTGGTGGGCACCTGTAGTCCCAGCTACTTGGGAGGTTGAGGCAAGAGAATCGCCTGAGCCCAGGAACTGGAGGTTGCTGTGAGCTGTGTGACACCACGGCACTTTACCGAGGGTGATAAAGTGAGACTCTGTCTCTACAAAATAAATAAATAAATATATATATATTCGATAACAAAATCCAGCCATCAACAGATGAATGGAGAAACAAAAATGTATCCAATCCATACAATGGAGTATTATTCAGTCATAAAGAACGGAGTCCTGATACACATTTATAACCTGGATAAACCCTAAAAACTCCATGTCGAGTGAAAGAAGGCAGACGGAAAAGGCCACATCTTGTATGGTCTTATTCCTAAGAAACGTCCTGAACAGGCTGATCCATAGACATAGAAAGCAGAGTAGTGGCTCCCAAGGGCTGGGGAAGGGTCGGTGGAGGGTGGCTGCCTATAGAGACAGGGTCTCCTTTTAGGGGTGATGCAAATGTTCCAGAACTAGATAGAGGTGGTGATTGCACAACCTTGTGAATGTACTAAATGCCACCAACTTTAAAATGGTTAATTTTACATTACGTGAATTGCCCTTAATAAAAATAAATGAATAAAAATAAACAGAAGGATTTTTTTAAAACTCTACTAATGCAAACATTTCTCTGTCCATTTGTGGTGGGAGACGGGTCACACACTCTTTTTTTCTCCCTTAGGAAGGAACGAGGGACCAGGCCCCCTACTCCCCACCTCCTGGCCTGGGAGTCCTAGGCTTGGTCTCGGCTAATTTGTCAGCACTATGGAAGGAGACCTCGGGCTGCGGGGGGTGCAGGGCTCTGAAAGGTTTTCTGTCAGGGCTTGAAAGGGGGCCAGGTTTTTTTTCTCTCCCCCGGAGCCGCATAGTCTCAGGGCTGTTGTTCTCAGCAATCTAAGGCCCTCGTGTTAGCAGGAAGCACAGCCAAGTAGGGTTTCCTGCGTGTTGGAGAGAGGAAGCTCCGTAATGTGCTGGAAGGCCACGGTTAAAAATAACTCCGGTATATAAAGACAGCGGAGGGTCCCCGCTCTGGCTCACTCGCGCGCCGGCCCGCTGGACGCAGGGCCAAGCAGGTGGTTTGGGGGCTAGGGAAGGCCAAACCCCTGTCCCCAGGCCCCTGGCTGGAGAAAACATCAGCCAAGTTCATAGTCCAGAGGCTACCTCACTTCCAGAACTTGGAGTCAGGGACACCGTGGGCGTTTCTGTTTTAAAACGCTTTTCTCCAGCAAAGAATGTAACTTTAATCTGCTATCAGGGGAGAACTTACCGACGTGGGCTGAGCTGTGATTTCAGCTGTGTGTGGCAATGACACCACAGAGCACCCAGGCTCGGGGAACGACAGCTGGGGTTCAAATCCTGGTTCTTCCACCTAACTCTAGGACTCAGTTGCCTCATCTGTAAAACAGAACTAACAATAGCTCTAAGTGCTAAGCACTGAGAGCAGCGGTTCTCAACCTGTAGGTCACCCCCAATGAAAATACATCCTGCATGTGAGACATTTACATTACGATTCATAACAGTAGCAAAATTACAGTTATGAAGTAGCAACGAAAATAATTTTATGGTTGGGGGTCACCACAACATGAGGAACTGTATTAAAGGGTTGCAGCATTAGGAAGGTTGAGAACCACTGGCTTAGAGGAAGTGCTGGAGTGGGGTCCTTTACGAGGCTCAGCAGTTTCTATCCATTATGATCGTGAACTCCAGGAACTTTTACTTCCCTAATTGAGGCATGTCCACATATGATCTCAGCTAACTCAAGCGTCTGTTCTAGTAGTTTCTCCACTTCACAGCGAGCCTTGGCATTACTTACTGTCATAGTGACCCAAGACCATGTGGCTGAGTTGTCAAAGGGAGTTTTTTCCCACCTGACATCGGAGCACCTCCTTAAACTTTGCACCCTGAATGAAAAGGAAAAGAGATTTTAAGCCAGGGTCTTCTGATTCCGAGGCCCTTGCTCTTTCTGCTCTACACTCTGAAGCTAAGCTCTGGAGTTGGGAGGGTGCTGCTGGGGAGATGGATGCCTGCCCTTGCGTAAGAAGGTTTTTTTGCCCTTTGAGCCAGGAGATGGTTAACTTCCCCTTATTGGTTGTCACTGCCATTGGAACAGCTGCTGCAACAGCGAGAAAAAAGCAAAATCCTGTGTCCAGGGTCATTGCCAGGGTTTCTTATGGCTTCTAACCCCGAGCTGAGCTACATAGATAGAGCAGGAAAACATGAGAAAATACAAATGACAAATACCAGAAAAGCCAGACCTCACAATGGCTTCCACACATATGAAAAGGATCACAAATGTGAGTTATTAATACGCATCTAGATGCCAATAAATCCAATGCCGCAGGTGAAACCGACATATTTCTTAAAAGACACAAATGACCAAAGTTCACTCAAGAAGAAATAGATCTCAGGAACAGCCCTGTATCTATGGAAGAAGTCAATGCCACCTTCAAGAAAACAAAACAGCAAAGAAAAATCTTTCCCCCAAACAAAACTCCAGGTTCCAACAGCCCCCATGGTATATTTCTCCAAAACATTTAAGGAGGAGCTAACATTAGTTTTATTATATGCACAAGCTCTTTTACACAACTGCAGAGGAAAAAGCCTTCCCAACTCACGCTAAGCCAGGAGCTGCTCTGAGGCACACTTGGCACTATCCTAGGTGCCAGCAGCCTGTCTGCCACTGTTCATGGGGAACACTGGGGCACCCCACCCCCCAAACAGGATCCTGTTCCCTTCCAGGGGGGTGTGTTGCTCTGCCATTAGGGCAGATCCCCGCTGGGGCTCCGGAAAGGAAAGACACGTTTTGTGCTCCAGAAACCTGAGCCAGCAATGCCAGCTCCCCTGAAGGGTGCCTTTGTACCCTGCATGTTGCCACAATTAGTGCAGTCCCTGTTAGCAGCGTCCCTGGCCACAGCTTGACTCTGAGGCCCCTTTCAGAAGTCATCGGCATCCCCCACCCCAGCCAGCTTTGACACGGGCTATTTTTAACTGGCCACAGGGGGAGTTGTTAGGGGGGAATGGGACACAGGGAGGGGGGTGGTAGGAGACAGCGGCTCCCCCCAGGCCTGGGTGATGGGGAGTTGCACCCTTGGGCCGCACCTTGGTTTCCTCGACTGTCAGATGACGGCTTCACTCCAGCAGGAGGGGCTTTGTTCCAAAGGAGCCACACGCCATCAGGCCGTCTCTCTGTCTCTCCACCTCTCTGTCTCTGTGAGGTCTCTTTCACTTTCTCTCTCTCGGGTCTGTCTCCCAGTTCCTTTCTCCCTGCTTCTCTCCGGCTCTCTCTCTGACTCTGGGTATTTCCGAGCCTTTTTCTCTGTGTGTCTCTGTCCCTGTCTCTCTGTATCTCTCTGTCTCTGTCTCTATCTCTCTGTCTCTGTCTCTATCTCTCTGTCTCTGTCTCTATTTATCTGTCTCTGTCTCTATGTCTCTGTCTCTCAGTCTCTCTTTCTCTCACTCCGTCTCTGTCTCTCTGACCCTCCGCATCTCTTCCACGGGATATAGTTGTTTCTGCACAGCTCTGCCTGGGGAGAGCAAACACTCCACATTCCAAGAGGAAGACAGCCAGCTCCGCCAGCTCCTTTCCTTCCATGGGATACGATATCACTGATGGAGTGGGTGATGGTGCCACAATCTCCCCTCCAGCTCCAGAGCACACCGTGTGTTCAGAGCTGCCCCTCATCCCCACTTTCCAGCAGAAAGACCTGGCTTGTCTCTTACTCAAAGATTTCAGAATAAACCCATGTTCTCTGTGTGATTCAATTTTCTTAATTAAGTAAGCAGATGTTCAGGCCCCTCCGAAAGGGGGTTTCAAGCTCCTGCCAAGTTGTCCTGGGGGGATCATGAACTCCCAGCAATTTGAACTCTCCACTGAGCACCAGCCCATGTGCAAGAGCAGCTTTGCTAATGCCCTGGGGATAACAGTTACCTCCCCCTTGCTGAGGTCAGGCCCTGCCACAGTCTCTGCCTTACAAGGGAAACAGGCTCAGAGAGTGAAGTCCCCTACCTGGGACAAAAGGGGTGGTGACCTGGCTCCAGGAATCCAGTTCTTATCCAAAATATTTTCTGATTATTGGGATTCGAGCTCTTTTCCAGGCACCCCTGGGTTCACATTCCGTTAAGCTGCCTGCCTAGGGATTGTTGGGGAAGCCACCCTAAGCCCCCTCCTTCCCTAATACCCCCACTGCAGACAGGAGTGGTTCCATGGTGGCTCTCCTGTGGGCCCTCTGCCCCAGCAGTGACCCAAGCCTCGCGAGCCCATGAATGGCATTTCCCCAGAAGTGCGCGTCCTCCTCCCCGTCCCCAGGACCAGCAAGGCCTGTGTTGGGATCTCAGCTGGCCATACACTGAGTCCCTGGGCCTCAGTTCCCATTTCTGCAAGAGGGCTCATCAGCAGGCCTGACTTAGAGGATGAAACAGGGGCTGACATCTAACACAGGCCAGCGTGGCTCCTGGCAACAGCTATTCATTGAGAGATGGTCCCCGTACCCACCTCTTCCGGGACAATGGCTTTGGGCCTGCCCTTAGTCCAAGCTTCCTCTTAGCCAGCCCTGGCCTGCCTTTTAAAGAAATTTTTTGTAAAGTTTATCATTTTTAGGCCGGTGTAGTGGCTCTTGCCTGTAATCCTAGCACTCTGGGAGGCCAAGACAGGTAGATTGCTTGAGCTCAGTCGTTGGAGACCAGCCTGAGCAAGAGTGAGACCCCATCTCTACTAAAAATAGAAAAAACAGCTGGACATCATGGTGAGTGCCTATAGTTACAGCTACTTGGGAGGTTGAGGCAGAAAGATCACTTGAGCCTAAGAGTTTAAGGTTGCTAAGCCCTCTACCCAGGGCAACAGAGTAAGATTCTGTCTTGGGGCGGGGGGTCGGGGGTGGAAGCCAGGCATGGTGGCTCACACCTATAATCCTAGCACTCTGGGAGGCCAAGGCAGGTAGATCACTTGAGCTCAGGAGTTTGAGAGCAGCCAGAGCAAGATTAAATTCCATCTCTAAAAATAGCCAGGCACCTGTAATCCCAGCTACTCGGGAGGCTGAGACAAGAGAATCACTTGAGCCCAAGAGTTTGAGGTTGCTGTGAGCTATGACACTATAGCACTCTACCGAGAGTAACAAAACAAGACACTGTCTCAAAATATATATGTATTTTACCATTTTTATGTATATAGTTTGGTGGTGGTTTTTAGCACATTCACAAGGTTGTACAACCATCACAGTATCTAAATCCAGAACATTTCGTCCTCCCCCAAAGAGACCCCCGCCCCATTAGTAGTCATTCCCCACTTCCCCGCAGCCTCTAGGCCCTGGCAACAACTAATCTGCTTTCTGTTTCTATGGATTTGCCTGTTCTGGACATGTCCTGTCAACAAAATCAGACATTTTGATTTGGCTTCTTCACTCAGCATCATGTTTGTGAGGTTCATCCACGTGCTTCCTCTTTATGGCTGTGTAATGCCCCCATGGTATGGAGCTTATCACATTGTGTCCATTCATCTGCTGATGGACGCTGAAGTTGTTCCCACCTTTTGGCTTTGCGAATGGTGCTGCTGTGAACATGCATGTACACGTCTCTGTGTGAATACCCGTTTTCAGTTATTTGGGGTAGATACTCAAGGAATATACTAAAGAATAGCAAACTTTTCGGGGTATAGACCACTCAGGAGTGGAACTGCTATGTTATGTGGTGATTCTATATCTTGCTTTTTGAGGAAACTGCCCGATTTTATAGCTCTGCAAAGATTAAGCCTGAATTCTCCCCACTGTCTTGGACACACTTGCCAACCACAACTGCCTTCCAGTAATGACCCTGAGACTGCACCAGCTCTCTCGACCCTCCGCTCCCTCACCTGCTCATCAACTATGGTGACAATTTAAGGAGATGACATAGAAAAAGCACCCACCCAGAGATGACCTGGCACCTCCAGTGATGACTGGTGTTCTCTTATCCCCTACTTCTTGTTGTGATTTTTCTTTTTTCTTTTATGTAGGGTTTCTAGACAAAACACAGGACTCTCACTTACATTTGAACTTCAGATCAACGATGAATAATAATTTACTGTAAGTATGTCCCATTCCATGCCCTACTTGGGATACACTAACAAATAGTTGCTCTGAATTTAATTAAGCATCCTGCATTTTACTCATTAGATACGGCGACTGGGGGCTTTGTGAAAAGTTGGTTCTCATGGACAGGCAGAAATTGAAGGTGACATTAGGCATTTTTTCTTTTTTTTGGAGACGGTCTTGCTTTATTGCCCTGCATAGAGTGCTGTGGCATCATAGCTCACAACAGGCTCAAACTCATGGATCCAAGCAATCCTCCTCCCTCAGCCTCCTGAATAGCTGGGACTACAGGCACCTGGTGATTTTTAGAGACTGGGTCTCGCTCTTGCTCAGGCTGGTCTTGAACTACTGAGCTCAAGCTATCCACCTGCCTCGGCCTCCCAGAATGCTAGGATTACAGGCATAAGCCTCTGCACCCGGCCTTGACATTAGATATTTGAGGCCCAAAACAGCTGATCCACCTGGCTGGCTTCAGCCGAATCCCTTCTGCTGGGGATTGCTGCATCAGGAAGATGGCTCTGATTCTCCACCAGTTCTGCAAGAAAAGTCTGGTGACAAAGAATTTGTTCAGACCCTGGGAAGTCTTTGAAGGTCCATTTTGATCGGATGACAAAATAGTCTAAATCGGTCCCCAACCCCAGGCTGCCGGAAGGCCAGTGAGCAAAGGGTGGACGTGAAGCATAAACTCCATGAAAAGACACCTCACTCAGCCCTGCCTCCCAGGCCACCAAGGTCTGATTCATGCTTCCTTGTATTCAAATGGAGCCTGTCAGGGGCCGGAAGCAGCCCTGAGAAGGGCAGTTCAGCCTAAGCAGGGGACATTTCTCCCCCACAACTTTTTCCCAGAACCAGGCTCAGGTCCCAACACATAAAGCTTGGGAGATGTCGGGGAGGACCAAGTGAGGAAACCCCTGCCACTGATGGCTATTTCCCTGGGAATACCTTCTCCAGGGCCACCGATCCTTCAAGTACAGACCAAGAGCACTGGTATTTTTAGAAGCCCAAGGAAATATCTCAATTTCTTTTAAAATCAGAAAGAAAGAGGAAAAAAAGTACTTCTATGACAGAAATATGCTTTGATTTTTTTCTTACCTCAGAGGGAAAAACACCAAATTTTCAGGGGCTATGAGAATTTATGAAAGCTTTTTAACTTTTCTTTTTTTCCCGTTGTCCAGACTAGAGTGCTGTGATGTCAGCCTCACTCACAGCAACCTCAAACTCCTGGGTTCAAGTAATCCTCCTGCCTCAGCCTCCAGAGTATCTAGGACTACAGATGCCCACCACAACACCCAGCTAATTTTTCTATTTCTAGTAGAGATGGGGTTTCACTCTTCCTCAGGCTGAGCTCAAGTGATCCTCCTGCCTCGGCCTCCCAGAATGCTAGGATTATAGGCATGACCCATTGTGCCTGACTTTATAACATTTATTTTAATGGAGGAGCTATGTCCCATTTCATGCAATATTTGATACATACTTACGCTAAAAAAGCTGTTGTTTATGAGAAATTGAAATTTAACTGGATATCCTGTGCTTTATGTGCTAAACCTGGCAACCTTGGCTTTGAGACAGTTGGTTTTAACAGCCTGGCAGAAACCTGCAAGGAGCAATGTACATTGGGGCCCAAGAAGTTATATCACAACCTTCAACTCCTCACACAAGGAACAAAATGGTCTTGTTATATGTTTGCACTCCGGAGGTGGGCAAAAACCTTTCTTGCCTGTGTCAAATCAACATCTGGTGTGCTCCACTCTACGTTTTTAAATGTTAAGAGAGATAAGCGTGTATCAGAAGAGCCAACCCATTTCTCAGATGACAAAATTGAGGATTGGAAAAGAGAAAACAACTTGCCCAAGCTCTAGGCTGTGATTCTCTAAAAAAAATTGAGGGGCAGCGGTTTTGTATCTTTTTGATGTTGTGGGCTCTGTATGAATGAAGCTGTAGATACTTTTCACTGTAGGCAACGTGCCTACAACTTGCATTTAGTTTTAGGTCATCTGTGGAAACCTCCAAAGCTCACACAGGAGCATAAGCCTAAGTTGGGATCAGAGACTGTGAAATCAGATGCTTTAAATCTCGTCTCGGCCGAGGATCAGCCATGCCTCAGTCTCCCGCCCCTCACCACAAAGTGATGGAAATATCGCTGGTTTTCTGAGTCTCCAGGGCTACACAGGGCCTGGCACTTAGTAGGTCTTCAATCAACATTAGTTTTCTTATTCCCTCCCCCAGGTCTGTGTCCCCTACAAACTGTGGAACACACACTCACCCTACATAAACAGTGGGTTGGCCAGAGTTCAGACTCAAAACCTTCACGTCTATTCCAGAGGAAAGAAAAAGGAAAGAAAGAAAACTCTCTGTTACTACATGTATTTTCAAAAACTGCTCTTTCAGTGGAAAAGGTGTTTTTTTTTTTGTTTTTTTTGTTTTTTTTTATGTCTTAAGAAAACCCTGATTGTTAAAGTCAAGTCTGCAATAAACGGACGGCTATTTTTAAGTGGCTGGGTACACACGCCAGCAACGCGTGGAAAGAAGAGAAGCCGTTTGTCCCCTGCAGCGTGGCCAGGGTGATTGGAGTGATGTGGTGTGCGCCAGGAGAGGGGCATGAGCTGGCAGTCTGCCAGGAGCACAAGAAACCTAAAAGATCCCAGAACATTCCTCCTCACGTCGTCAGAAATCACACCACCCAGGCTGTATCTCAAAGTTCCTGTTCGTGAGCCGTTGTTTTCCTTTTCATTTTTCCTCTTCTCCTTCTCCTTTTTTTTTTTGTTTTTCCACACAGGCGCTCACACACATCTTGCCTTGGCCTTCAGCCACACAGTTCTGACCGAGATCTATAAACAGCTGCCCCCCTCCCGTCCCCCCCCCCCACGGCTGGGAGTTTGTGTGACGCTGGAAAATCTTCTGGAGGAGGGAAAAAAAGGTGGAGGAGAGTTTTCCAAAAATCGACACAGGACTTACGTAACACCAATTTTACGCAACTGGCCCCTGGAAACAACTAGACTGTGAGCCCAGAGCAAAGGGGGCTGTGCTGGCAGCCGCAGGACATGAGAAGGGAAAGTCAGGCTTTGGCCAGAATCCCGACTCCTCCACGAAAGTGATAAAGGGGAATGCAAACTGCATTTGGGAGGCCAAGTGCATATTTGAAATATGCTGGCAAGGCCAGGTTCTTATAAACTGTCACAAAGATTCCCGGCAAAGGATTTTTCCAGCAGCCATGAGCAGCTAGAGACCCCAGCACATCTATGGGTCACTCGTGGTGTGCCAGGATTTTCTGGTCACTTTCTAGTAGCATCTCCTGAATCCTCCTACAGCCCTTAGGGGCTCCGTTGGCCGCTAAAACCCTCCTATTTTACAGAAAATGAAACCAAATGTGCAGAGAGGGGAAAGTAAGTCACAAGGCAGAAGCCAGCAGCTCTACTACTGACGTGCTTTCCTTAAAGGTCTCTCCTTCCTCCAATCCCTGGAATGAGGACCTGAGAAATATATAAAGCTGGGGTGACAACTGTCTGCCATTCAGACATATCGGGGATGCCTCATTTTGCAAAATTCAAATCTGCAGCTCCTAGACTCTGGTCCCAAAGGACCAGTTGGGTGACACTCTCAATACAGTAGAGATGCCGGATTCAAGGTCTTCTTTTTCCAGTCTCTGTGGGTCAGGCTTTGGAGAAGCTGTGGTCTATTTTTGGGTGGATGCTTTGCGTTCACTAACATTTGTCAATAAAATGGTACGTCCACTCTGGAAAACCGTCTGTCAGTATCTTCTAAAGCTATGACCCAGCAATCCCACTCCTAGGAATGTACCCAAAGAAGTACGGTTGACCTTGAACAACATGGGTATGAACCACATGGGTCCACATATATGTGGGTCTTCTGCCTCCGCCAGCCCTGAAACAGCAAGGCCAACCTTTCCTCTTCCTTGACATCTTCAGCCCACTGCACATGTGTACAATGAGGACTAAGACTTCCTCGTGGCCCATTTCCACTCAATGAATAGGAAATGTGTTTTGTCTTCTTTATGATTTTTTTTTTTTTTTAGACAGAATTGCACTCTGTTGCCCTGAGTAGGGATGGCAGAGGCCCCACCCTTGCAGCCAGCCTACCGCAGGCAGGTGGAAGGGCAGCAACGGGAGCCCTGGGCAGAATTTGCCGCCTGTGATGGATCACCCCACATGCTCTGAATCCCACTAGCCCCAGGCCCCAATCCCTGTCTGCGAAGAAAAAGCAGCTGGTTCTGACTCTGGCTGTGCAGGAGGGTGAACAGAGGTATTGCACAGTGCAGACCAAGCTGAGGAGGGGCACAGGTGGAGGGAGATCCCTGTGTGTGGTTAGTTGAATCAGTGTTGCCAGGGTCCGCCTCCCTGCCCAGAAGAGCAGGTGTGAAAATGAAGCTTCTGTGACTAACCCTAGCTCCCCAAGCTGCGCTCATTCAATCTCAACACGGAATTCATCTCAGCAGCTAGGTTCGTCCCCAGAGGAGCTGGAAAACCCCATGGGATGGCTCGGCGCTCAGAGCTCAGTGGTTTGGCACCGGCCACATACACTGGGGCTGGTGGGTTCACACCCGGCCTGGGCCTACTAAACAACAATAACAACTGCAACAACAACAAAAAAAACCTAGCTGGGCGTTATGGCAGGTACTTGTAGTCCCAGGTACTCAGGAGGCTGAGGCAAGAGAATTGTTTAAGCCCAACAGTTTGAGGTTGCTGTGAGCTGTGATGCCACGACACGCTACTGAGGGCAACATCGTGAGACTCTGTCTCAAAAAAAAAAAAAAAAGAAAAAGAAAACCCCATGGGAGTTCACTGGGGCTGGTCCTTAAGGGCAGTGGTGGCCTCACTGATGGCTTCACAGGTGACTCAGTACCCACCAGGACAAGGTTGTCTAGGAGCTGCCAGCATGCACGCAGCCTCCCCAGATGGTCACTACCTTTTGTACACGGCCTCTCTGTGCCTGGGACACAGCGAGTCATGAGACAAAGCCGCCAGATTGTCTGGGACATGGCCACAAATCAACCAAGTTTGGTAAAAGTCCAGGCAGTCAGCAATTCAGCACTTTGGAAAACTTTTCTAAGTGACCCCTGTTGGACTCAATAAGGACAAATGCCAATTTTCAAACCTTCAGATATCCTCAAAGGTGAATAGACATTCCTCCCACCCCCTTATCATGCATGGGAAGAGCAGACTTTCAATATGAACCTGGTTCCTCCCTTCTGCCCTAGGGACCTCGCTCATCTGGGATGCACAGGCTCGTAGCCCAGAGGACAGGAAGCTTCTACATTCTCCATATACATCTGTCTCCCCCCCACACACACAGAGTTTCACTGTTGCCCAAGCTAAAGTACCATGGTGTCAGCCTCGCTCACAGCAACCTCAGACTCCTGGGTTCAACCCATCCTCCTGTCTCAGCCTCCTGAGTAGCTGGGACTATAGGCACACATCATAATGCCCAGCTGGTTTTTTCTATTTTTAGTAAAGACGGGGTCTTACTGTTGCACAGGCTGGTCTTGAACTCCTGAGCTCAAGCAATCCACCGTCCTCGGCCTCCCAGAGTGATAGGATTAGGATGTGAGCCACCATGCCCAGCCTCATCATCTTTATTTAGAAGGAGGGAGTGCTGCTTTGCTTCCCACGGGGGACACAGAAGACAGGATCTCTGCCCAGTTCCACCCGCCAGCCATGTGAGGTCCCTTCATTGCAGCCCCCAAACCTCCTGGGAGCAATGGCAGGGAACTCGGTGGGCCTTTGTGGCTGGAGGGACTCTAGGAGGCTCCTGAGACTCTAGGCAGTTTGGATGGACAGAACCAGTGAGTTCGTGAGCATGTCACTCCCTTGATTCAGGTGACATTCTCAGGCAGAGGTGAGAGGTCCTAAATTGTTTGACTTCCAGTTCATCAAAAGAGAGATTTTATCATGAGGGGACCTGACCTAATCAGGAGAGTACTTTAAAAGAGGTTCCAGTAGTATATTTTATGTTATGCGTATTTTATAACAATTAAAAAAAATTTTTTTTGAAATAGGGTCTCACTCTATTGTCCAAGCTAGAGTGGCATCATTATAGCTCACTGAGGCTTCCAGCTCCTGGGTTCAAGTGATCCTCCTGCCTCAGCCTTCTGAGTCGCTGGGATTTAGGGCACGTGCCGCTATGCCTAGCTAATTTTTTTATTTTTTTGTAGAAATGGGGTCTGACCATGTTGCCCAAGCTGGTCTTGAACTCCTGCCCTCAAGCAATCCTCCTTCCTTAGCCTCCCAAAGTACTAAGATCATAGCCATGAGCCACCACTCCCAAACAAAACAATTTTTTTTTTTTTTTTTTGCAGTTTTGGCTGAGGCTGGGTTTGAACCTGCCAACTCCGGCATATGGGGTCAGTGCCCTACTCCCTTGAGCCACAGGCGCTGCCCAAACAATTTTTTTAATTAAAGAAAATGGTGTTGGATAGTGGAAACGAGCCAAGTGGCCATCAACAGATGAATGAATAGAATAAACAAAATGCAGCACATCCGCACAATGGAACGCCAAAGGAATGAAATTCTGATCCACACTACAATGCGGATGAACCTTGAGGACATTATACGAAGTGAAACGAGATAGTTACAAAAAGACAAACACCGTATGATTCCACTTAGATGAGGTCCCTCAAATAGAGACATAAAGCAGAAAAGTGGGTGCCAAGGACTTGGGGAGACGGGAGTGGGGAGTTAGTGTTTCATGGGGACAGAGTTTCAGTTTGGGAAGATAAAGAAGTTCTGGAAAGAGTGGCAATGGTTACACAACATTTTGGACACACTTAATGCCAATGAATTGTACCCTTAAAAAGGTTTAAGATGGTAAATTTTTTGTTAGGAATATTTTACCACAAATTTTTTTAAAAACTATGTTAGATAACCTCAAAATAAACTAAATAGGCTTATGAGGAGGGCCCCTTCCACCATGTGAGGACACAGCGAGAAGGCGTCATCAATGAACCAGATGTGAGTCTTCTAGAGCCTTAATCTTGGGCTTTCAGTCTCCAGAACTGTGAGAAACAAATTTATTTTGTTTATTTAGGTTTGTTTTTAAAGGAGAGATTGAGGCTTGGTGCCTATAGCACAGTGGTTACAGTGCTGGCCACATGCACTGAGGATGGCAGGTTGGAACTTGGCCCAGGCCTGCTAAACAACAATGACAACTGCAACAGAAAAACAGCCAGGCATTGTGGCAGGTGCCTGTAGTCCCAGCTACTTGGGAGGCTGAGGAAAGAGAATCACTGGAGCCCAAGAGTTTGAGGTTGCTGCGAGTTGTGATGCCTCGGTACTTTACTGAGGGTGATGAAACGAGACTCTATCTCAAAAAATAAATAAATAAACAAATAAGAGATCGAGAGAGAGAGAACAAATGAGGGTCTAGAACAGCAGTCCCCAACATTTTTGGCATTGGGGACTGGTTTCATGGAAGAAACTTTTCCAGAGACTAACGTGGGGCAGTGGTTTTGATACGAGTCTGCAAGCAGTTGATTTACTGTGGTCTCTGTGAAGTCAAACCTCTCTGCTCCCCACTGCTAGCATCACCACCTCAGCTCCACTCAGATCATCAGGCATTCGATTCTAATGAGGAGCCTAGACTCCTCATGTGCAGTTTACAGTAGAGTTCGAGCTTCTGTGACAATCTAAGGCCATCACGGATATGACAGGAGGCGGAGCTCAGGCGGTGATGGGAGCAATGGGGAATGCTGTAAATACAGGTTAAGCTTTGCTCACTTGCCTACCACTCATCTCCTGCTATGTGGCCCTGTTCCTACCAAGCCATGGATCAGTCGGTTCCTGTCTGCAGCCCAGGGGCTGGGAACTGCAGATCTAGGAGATAGTCCAGAAGCCATAGAGAGCCACAGGTCTGTGGTCCTTGAGGAAGAACACTGCCATCTTACAGGGAGAGCCACGTGGTGGGGAGCAGCAGGTGTCTATGGGAGCTTACCCCTCAGTTCTGCAGTCTCAAGGTACTTTATTCTGCCAACAACCAGAGAGCTTGAAGCAGGGCCCAAGACTTGGATGAGATCTCAGCCTCAGTCAATGCCTTGATTTCAGGCTCATAGGACTCCAAGCAGAAAACTAGCTAAATTGGACCCTTGACCCATAGAAAAGGTAAGATAATAAATATGGACTGGTTTCATCTACTAAAAAAGATAAGAAAATATCCTTCTGGGGATCTGCAGTGGACTAAACATTTGTGTCCCCTTCCCAAATTCATATGTTGAAATCTTCATCCCCAAGGTGATAGTATTAGGAGATAGGCTTTCAGGAAGTGATGAAGTCATGACGGCAGGGCCCTTGTGAGTGGGATTTGTGCCCTCATAGAAAGGCCCCCCCTTCTTTCTGCCATGTGAGGATAAGACGAGAAATTGCCACCTACAGCTGGGAAGAGGGCCCTCACCCAGACCACACTTGAGTTCAGACCTCCCAGCCTCCAGAACTGTGAGAAATACTATATTTTTCCATGTATGTAAATAATGCACACCCACATTTGGGGCCCAAACTTTCAGTAACAAAAAACTCTTGTTTTAATTTTTTAATTTAAATTTTTATTTGTTCATATTGGGTATTTGTTTTTTTGTATTATAAAGGAATTCAAGCATTTTTTTAAAAATTGTACACAAAATTTTATGTAACAAATAATTACAAAACACAGGCAGATACGAGGCACAAGAGATTTTATGTACTAGTAACAAATTTATGATACTTACAAATCATAGAAGGCTAAAAGTTTTGGTCACTGTCATTATCAGAAGCATTTTGCATATGGATATCGGATATCATGCTTTTAACACATAATATAATTTAAGACATATATATAGGCTGAGCATGGAGGCTCATGCCTGTAATCCCAGCACTCCGGGAGGCTGAGGTGGATGGACAGTTTGAGCTTAGGAATTTGGGACCAGCCTGAGCAAAGTGAGACCCCATCTCTACTAAAAATAGAAAAAATAGCCAGGTGTTGTGGTGGGTGCCTATAGTCCTAGGTACTACGGAGGCTGAGGCAAGAGGCTTACTTGAGCCCAAGACTGAGTGCTACAGCACTCTCCCCAGGATGTCAGAGTGAGTCTCTGTCTCAAAAAAAAAAAAAAAAAAAAACCAAGCTGGCCATGATAAGTCAGTGGTTAGCACGCTGGCCCTGGTACACCAGAGGTGGCTGGTTTGAGCCTTGAGCCTCTGCTGGACCTACTAAAAATAACAAAACAACAGCAAAACAAATATTTGGCCGCAGTCAGTAGCTTGTACCTGTAATCCTAGCACTGTGTGAGACTGAGGTGGGTGGATTGATTGAGCTCAGCAGTTCAAGACCAGCCTAAACAAGAGTGAGACCCCGTCTCTCTCTCTCTCTCTTTTTTTTTTTAGTTTTTTGAGACAGAGCCTCAAGCTGTCGCCCTGGGTAGAGTGCTGTGGCATCACAGCTCACAGCAACCTCCAACTCCTGGGCTCAAGCAATTTTCCTGCCTCCGCCTCACAAGTAGCTGGGACTACAGGCGCCTGCCACAATGCCCAGCTATTTTTTTTTTTTTGGTTGCAGCCATTATTGTTGTTTGGTGGGCCCAGGCTGGATTCGAACCCGCCAGCTCAGGTATATGTGGCTGGTGTCTTAGCCTCTTGAGCTACAGGCATTGAGCCAGAGACCCCGTCTCTTAAAAACAGCCAGAGGTTGTGGTGGGCACCTGTAGTCCCAACTACTCAGGAGGCTCAGGCAAGAAAATTGTTTAAGCCCAAGAGTTTGAGGTTGCTGCGAGCTGTGACGTCACAGCACTCTACCAAGGGTGACAAAGTAAGCCTCCATCTCATACGAAACAAAACAAACAAAAAACCCCTCCATTTACATAGTTATGGAATTAGTACCACCTATGTGTAATGTGCATCTTTATTTTCCCTGAAACATTTGGGGTAAAGAAAACATATGGGGGAAAAAGTGCACAACAACATATTTCACACACAGCAAAATACAGTCAATGTCTGTTGTTGAAGCCACCTCATCTATGGAACTTTGTTATAACAGCTGGAACTAAGGTCCCTGCATCCTCAGGACACAGCTCAGCTGGACACTCACATTGGGTGACTGCAGAAGACAAAGCAGAGGGATAGGATTTGACACAACAAGAGGGGCTCAGGCAGTGTCTGGGATGAGCAACCCAGGGAGCTGTCACTACCCAAGGCAGTGGTAGCTGGCGCTGCATGCTGGAGAAAGGAGCATAGCCTTCAGTAGCAAATGAAGCCACCCACAGCCACCTGGGGAGCAATCCAGTTCCCCAACTCACTTGTCTCCTACCCTGGATCCATCAACCCCATGCCAAGGTCTCCCGCTGGCCAAACCCAATGAGGAGTCTCGTCAATACATTAGCCCCCTGGGAGAGAGGAAGTGCACCAGGCCCTCTGCCAATTTCCCCAGCTCAGTATGGGAGACATCTTATGGGCTGCCCCTAGAGCCCCCCAGCCCCCAGTCTCATCTTTCATGCCCCCCTCAGCACTGGACACCCCCACCAGGCAGAAAAACTAGGACATAGCCCCCAGTGGCACCAGTTTCTCATAAATTCAGGCAATGAATGTGTTTTTCCTTCTTGGTCTAACCAGGGGCCAACAAAGGTTTTCTATAAAGGGCCTAATAGGAAATATTTTTACCTTTTCAGGACATTTGGTCTCCCCAAATGACTGAATTTAACCATTGTAGCACTAAAGCAGCCATAGGCATCCTGTAAATGAGTGAGCATGGATATGTTCCAATAAAACTTTATTTATAAAATCAGGCAGCCAGCCCCTGGGCTGCAGTTTGAGGCCTGTGGCCTAACCAACTCCTATATATTGCCCCTTCTGGGAGCCCATTGGAGAATTGCTTAGAATGTACAATGGTGTAGCCACTGTGGAAAACAGCTTGGCAGTTCCTCCAAAGGTTAAACACAGCATTATCATGTGATACAGCAATTCTGCTCGTAGGAATAAACTCAAAAGAATTGGAAGCAGGTGTTCACAAAAAAAGACATTTACATGGATGTTGGTTGGATTACATGGATTAGTGGTTGCCAGGGCCTGAAGGATGGAGAATGGGGACGGGGTTTCCTTTTGGCATCATGAAAATGTTCTAGAACTAGATAGAGGTGATGATTGCCCAACATAGTGAATGAGCAAAATGCCACTGAATTGTACACTTTAACACGATTATTTCTACATTATAGGAATTTCACTTTAGTTTTTTAAAGCAAAACAAATCTGAATGCATAGGAGAGGAAGCCTTCAAAAGCCCCCTTCTCCAGGAGTCTCTGCCCAGAATCCACACTCCTCAGCTGACCAGCCTTCCTCCTGAGATGAGCGTACAAAGCCATCATCAGTCCCACACCCTTTCCCACTACGTCCAGACAAGCCTGATCACCAGGGGTTCAGCCACTATTTTCTCAGAGGGACACCATCCCTGTAATGCAGGCACAGGTGTGACATCGTGGGGCTGTGAGTCAAGCCTTGGCTGTGCTCCCTGAAAGGCCAGCATGAGTCAGGCTGGGGAAGCTAGCTGGCCCGCTGGTTTTTCTTGTTCTGAACATCCCAGCATGTGACAGGCCTTCTGTGGTTCATAAGTCATTGCTTGGGGTAAACAGTCCAGATCACTCAGTGAAAGGATCCCCTGGGTTGGGGGAGCTTGGACTTTACTTATTAAATTGCTAATGCTAGGCAGGCCCTGTGGCTCATACCTACAATCTCAACACTTTGGAAGGGCAAGGCAGAGGGATTATTGCTGGAGTCCAGGCGTTTGAGATAAGCCTGGGCAACATAGCCAGAATCCATTTCTACAAAAATAAAAAATAAAAAAGCTGAGTGTAGTAGTGCATACCTATAGTCCCAGGTACTTGGGAGGCTGAGGTAGGAGGATCACTTAAGCCCAGGAGGTGGAGGCTGCAGTGAACTATGATGACAACACTGTGCTCTAGCCAGAGCAACAGAGTAAGAACTTGTCCCAAAATAAATAAATAAATAAATAAATCACGAATATCTATCTTACTTCATGCTGGGCTAGTGACACAGAGGGAGCTCATGGCGGGATTTCCTGGAAGTGCAGATCACAGCTCTGAGATGCAGCCTGGTCTCCGGTGATTAGACAGAGGTTCTCACCCGAGAAAACCTAGCAATGTCCTGAGACATTTTTGCTTATCATGACTCAGGGCAGGCGGATGCTACCAGCAACTAGTGGATGCAGGCCAGGCACGTTCAATATCCTGTGATGCACAGGGCAATCTAGCTTCAATGCCAACAGTGCTGAGGTTGAAAAGTCCTGCTTACAGGCCCCTGAATTCCACTTCTCAACTCTGCCTTTTGAAAATATATTCTAGGAAGGCCAGGTGCGGTGGCTCACACCTATCAGCAGCACTCCAGGAGGTCGAGGCAGGTGGATTGCTTGAACTCAGGAGTTTGTGACCAGCCTGAACAAGAGACCCTGTCTCTACTAAAAATAGAAAAATTGGCCAGGCATGATGGCGGGCACCTAAAGTCCCAACTACTCCGGAGGCTGAGGCAAGAGGATCACTCACGCACAGGAATTTGAGGTTGCTGTGAGCTGTGATGCCATGGAACTCTACCAAGGGTGACATAGTGAAAGTCTACCTCAAAAAAAAAAAAAAAGTAAATAAAATACATAAAGTTCCTGTGCAATTTAAAATTCCACCCTATTTTAAATTGCACATGAACTTTATGGCTATTGTGTGCGTATGTATATATATTCTAGGGGAAAGTAATTTCTTTTTGTGATAGGGAGCAGAGTTGGTGGATCCAGGCAGACCCAAGTTGCTGTGTGACTTTGCTAGATAGCAAAGCTGCTTTGAGCCTCCATTCTGCTTGGGATAAGCAGACAACCTCATAGTGTTGCCTTATGGATTAAATTGACTGTGAACATTAAAACAGGTCAGTCAACATTTCTGCAAGTAAGAGACACATACTTGGGCATCTGCCTTATTGCTTGTTTGAAGCTGTAAAATGTCCTCATTGGGAAACTATTTGGGGGAGAAGAGGATTGTTTTGGTCTTCTAGGCACAGCAGTAGGAAATATTCTTCGATGTCCATTCTCTTCCCTTGAAATCTGTCTTCCAGCCAAGTGGCCAGTGTCTGGCACATGCTATCAAGTCTGGCTCCAAGGAACTGAAACGCCTTCTGATTCCTGAAGATCTTGCAGAATGTTCGTTTCAGTGCCCCAGATATAAGCAAAGGGTTAATGGCATCAGGAGCACAGAGGCAGACGCCAGATACCCCCAGCACGATGGGAAGAAGGGAGCACGCCCCTCCTGCAGGCTTCTCACCCAAGCCCTGTAACCCCATCTACCCACAACAGATAAACCCAGATTGGGGGACACCTGGCCAGCACCCTCCAAGACTTCCAACAAGGAAAGACTGAGAAACCACGGCAGACAGGAGAATAGGAAGACATGAGAGCTAAATACAATCAATAGTGTACGATCTGGGGAGAGAAAGAGGACATTTGTGGGAAAACTGGCAACATCTAACTAGTCGGGGGCGTAGTTAATAGCACTATTGCTTGTCCCAGTGCTAATTTCTTAGTTTTACGCCATGCTCAGGAAACATAGTAACGTCAAGGGGAAGTTAATTGAAGGGAACTTCAGGAGAGCTCCATAGCCTTTTTGCAACTATTCTGTAATTAATTTATTCTGAAATTAAGTTTGTAAAAATCACTGTAAGCTATAAAGGCAAGGAGAAAGTGACAATGGTGGGACTAAAATACCATTCCCTGTCTATCTGAAATTTGTTTGTTTGCTTTTAGAGACAGGGTCTCCCTCTGTCGCCCAGATGAAATGCAGTGGCACAATCATAGCTCATTGCAGCCTTGAACTCCTCAGCTCAAGTGATCTTCCTGCCTCAGCCTCCTAAGTAGCTGGGATTACAGATATGCGTCATTGCACCCAGCGAATTTTTTAAAATTTTTGTAGAGATGGAGTCTTTTATGTTGCTCAGGCTACTCTCAAGCTTCTGGACTCAAGTGATCCTCCTGCCTCCATCTCCCAAGTTGCTAGTTTTATAGGTATGAGACACCATGCCCAGCATCTACGTGAGATTTACATGTAAGTGAGAGCCCTGTGATTTGTCCGGTGACTCCCATCTGGGGAGTAGAAGGAGAGGGATTCAGTGGGAGGGGTGAGCTCCAGCGTCAGCGTTCAATGTCTTGCTCCTGGATCAGGCCACCTAGACAGAGTGACCTCCCCTAACTAGGGTGAGGAATTGAGGAATGGGCACAGAGATGATGGTGGCCACGGTGGTGATTATAATAATCATTGCACCTACCCTCAGCATTTATCTGGCTCTACTGGCTATTCCTGGGATGTCTTTAGGCCTGGGAAACCCTGGTGTGGGCCTCAGCCAGGCTCAAGGCTGCCTCCTCCGCCACGCCCAGCCCCCGGCCCAGAGAGCTCAGAGTCCCTGCCGTCCCTCCAGCTGGTTCCCGTCTGTGCCTATGAATTTCCTGGGACTGTTATATCAAATGACCACAAACTGGGTGGCTTCCAACAGTAAAAAATTGTTCTCTCTCAGTCCTGGAGGTCATAAGTCCAAAATTGAAGGTCTGACGGGGTTAATTCCTAGGAGTCTTGAAGGAGGAAAAGACTGGTGATTCCGATGGTCCAGTGATATCTGAGAAAGGATCTGTGGCTCCAAGGAGGCCCTTGTACCCGCCAAACAGTGGGGCTCAGGCGTGTGACCTCCAAGCAGCCTGGATTTGAAACATTCTGTGGTTGTCCAAACTTTGCAGGCAGCAATCCTTGGGGGCTAAGGACAGGATTGTTCCTCGTGGAGGACCCAGCCTCCTCCGCTTGCCCCATCCCCCATGTCCCTGGTTGAGTTTGGGGCTTTTGAGCCACAACATAGGGAGGGTCTTTCAGTGAGGCCAGAGGTGAATCCAAACCGTAGACTTGGGTCTCCTCTGCAAAGGCTTCCGAGAGACATGAGTGAAATGTGGAACTTCGTTCAATCAGTCAGAGCCGCCTCCACAGGGCCTGAGTCACCTGGATCTCATCGTAGGACACAGACACATCCCTGGGCGCACATGCTCACGGCAGCACTGTGCACAGGTGCCAAAAACTGGAAGCAACACAAGTGCCCGTCCACAGGTGAGTGGAGGAACAGAAGCCATCCGTCCTATGGGATGTTACTCGGCCATAAACAGGATGAAGCACTGACACCTGCCACGGCGGTGAACCTCGGAACGTGACGCCGAGTGAGCGAAGCCAGATGCCAGAGCCACAGAGCGTGTGATTCCACTGACACGAAATGTCCAGAGCAGGCAAATCCACGGGGACAGAGAGCAGACTGGCGGCTGCCAGGGGCTGCGGGGGGTGGGGGTGGGGGGGCAGGAGTGATGCCTGCTAATGGGGCAGGTTGCCTTTTGGTGTGATAGAATGTTCTGGAATTAGACATGGTGACTGTACTAAATGCCACTGGATTGTAAACTTCACACTTGATCTTAGCCAAAAGGCCGAGAAGCAATGGATTGTAAACGTCAATATGGTTAACTTTATGTTACGTGAATTTCACCTCAATAAAAAAATTGGGAGTGAAGAAAGGGATCTGAAATGCATGATTTCATTTTTAAAGGAAATTATTCCAGGCACCCAGAAATACACACTCACCTGTCCCAAAGGATGTGGAACTTTATAAATAAATGTTATTTGTGTTAAATGGAATCCTTACACGATTTACTGCTTACATGGAAGATTTACCTCTCACTGGAAGAGTTCTTCTTCGCGACAGCTCTGTCACTGTTAATAACATAAAGGATGACATAAGTGCATAAAACTGTCATTATGATTTTCCATGCCGATTATGAGGCTGCAGGTCATTGGAGTGAGGCAACACACTCAAGGCTATTCCCTGTGGAAGGGGCAGAGTCAGATTCAAACAAAGTCAACAGGAGAGGCAGCTACTGAGGCTGATGACAAGGAACCAAAGAGAGCCGGTAACGTTCCCAGCAAGGGGTGGTTCCATGAAGCCTTGCCGTCCAGACAAGCAAGGCGCAAACTGTCCTTGAAATTATCAGGCAAGTCAGGGGACTGTGCCAGGCTCCCAGGAAGAGTGTTCCCCAGGTGCCAAGAATGAGGGGCTCAAATTCAACTGCATTGCCCCATCCTTGGGTCTCCCCTTCTCTCTCCATCAAAGGAGACACATCTCTGTGCCAGGCATGTGAGCATAGAACCCATGGGCCATCAGGGAGGGGAGGTTGACAGCTGGAGCACGTCAGAGAATCCAACAGGTCTGACCAAAGAGATAGCTTTTCAGGCAACAATTCTGGAACCCAGGACCAAAGCAGGGAGGGGAGTTCAGGACACCACCAGAGATGGGAAAAGACCCTGCTGCTCTTTTCTGAGCTGTGGGTGTTCTGTCATCCCTGGGCTCCAAGAGGTGGCATAAACAAGAATTATTGTACTCTTTGAGGCAACCCACATCTATTGAAGGGTGAATGGCTACACAAGCTGTGTTCCAGTCATATCACGGAATATTACTCAGTCATGAAAAGGAATGAGCAATTGATAAATGTGACAACAAGGATAACCCTCAAATTACTCTGGGAAAGCCAGAAGCAAAAGATTACACTGTATGATTCCAATTACATGCAATGTCCAGAAAAAGCAAATCTGTGGACTTAGAAAACAGACCCCTGACTGTGGCTAAGGGGGGGGAGTGAGGAGGGACTACAAGGAGACATCTTCTTGAGATGAAAATATTCACCATTCTTGGGTGATGTTTGCAAAACTTGGTAAATTTTATGGTGGAAATGATATCTCCGTAAGTATGTAAATACAAAATACAAGAAAACAGACCTCGTTCTCTGTACCCTCAATGAATCCTCAACAATAAAAAAAGAAAATAGAAAATGGAGTCCCTGGCCCGGATATTTGGCCCATAGGTAACAAAACAAATCTAATCAAAATAATTAAAAAGAATTACATGGGCACAATTGCCTGCACCTGTAGTCCCAGCACTTTGGGAGGCTAAGGCAGCAGGATCACTTGAGGCCAGGAGTTGAAGACTAGCATGGGCAATACAGCAAGACTTCATTTCTATGGAAAACAGACAAAGTATCTAGACGTGGTAGCATTCACCGGTAGTCCCAGCTACTCAGGAGGTTGAGGCTATTTAGCCCAAGAGTTTGAGGCTGCAGTGAGCTGTGATTAGGCTTTGCATTCCAGCCTGGGCAACAGAGAGCCCATCTCTCTCTCTCAAAGAAAAAAAAAATCACTCTCAAGTCACTTGTAAACCTTTATGACAGGTGCTTGAGATGTCCCCAATGTTGGTAATGTTCAAAACACTCACCTAAAGGATGTCTTCAGATTCCCCCCTCTCTTGAATATGACCTCTTAGCTTCAAGTTTCTGCTTAAAAGGCTTTTCCTACCTGCCCCTTCTCTAATCCAAGTCAAGTCAGAGCTCAGTCAGAGCCCTGTCGCCCTGCCCTGAGCAGTCACACTTTTCCATCATTGCTGTCATCAGTTTGTAGCTCTATCTTTATTTGGCCAGATAGTCACTTAACACCCATAGCTTCCTACTAGCCTAGGAGCTCCCCGAGGGCAGGGACTAGCCCACTATGGCTGATAGCTCACTCTCCGGCCCCTGCCCAATACGTATTCCATAAGCATCTACTAAATGCATACAGAGAGGCAGCAATGATCTGGGGAGATATTTTCCCAGGTCATTAAAGCTCTACTGGCTTCTCCCTGAACGGAGATCTAAGCTTTGGCCAGAAAGCCAACAGTTTTTGCTTTGTGGCCCATATGGTCTCTGTCCAAATGACTCAACTCTGTTGTCATCCCAAGAAGGCAGCCCTACATGATGCACCCCCGAGCAGGCATGGTGTGTCATGATTAAATGTATTTATGCACACTGAAATGTGATTTTCATATAATGTTCATGTGTCGCAAAATTTTTTTTATTTTTTTCCCAACCATTCATAAACGTAAAAACCACACTTAGCTCATGGGCCAGACAAAAACTGCAGTGGCCACATAGTGTGTGATTCTATTGATACAGAATGTCCACAACAGGCAAGTCCACAGAGACAGCAGACGGGTGATTCCCGGGGCTGGGGGAGGCAGCGTGGGGGGTGACTGCTAATGGGGATGGGGTTTCCTTTTGAGGAAACAAAAAATGTTTTTGAACTCGGTAAGAGGTGGTGGTTGTGCAACACTGAATGTACTAAATGCCACTGAACCGTGCGCTTAAAAATGCTTCATTTTAGGTTAGGGGAATTTCACCCTGATAAAAAAACTATATACCCATATGTACGTGACCCTATTGACATTTTAATTTTTTTAAGGCTGTAAGCCATTGTTTGCCAACCTCTAACTTAGGCAAATACAAATATCTACAAAGGATAAAAGGCCTCTTCTAGGAAAAGCCCTTTGTATGTGGTATGTGCTATCTTCATGAACACGTGACCAGGCAGATGTTATCACACCCTTTCGATGGATGAGAAACTGAAGTTCAAAAAGAGAGCATCATTCACTCAAGGTCACTGGGCAGCAAGTGCTGGAGGCAGAGTCCAGTGCAAGGCTCGGGCTGTCCATCTCTCACCTCATTGAATGAACCTGCTGTGGAATTTAATGAGAAAACACGTGCAGCTCCACAGTTTAGGGGATGGTATACAGTAGGTGCTCAATAAGCATTGCTTTCTCTCCCTCCTCTCTCCTGTGTGTCAAGAAGACTGAGGCAGTCATGACCTGGCCAGAAAAGAGATGATGAAGCTTTCTGATGACAATCCATTAGTCACCAGCCTCATGCAAGCCTGCACCTTCCCCCATGCACTTTTGACTTAATTGTTCATAGAGCAATAAAAAGAGAACTTTTCCATTGGGCCTTTGCTCCAGGCATGGCAGTGACAAGGTGGTGACCTGAGATAAGAAGCCCCCTAGCAGGGGGCATTCCTGCCCACATCTCTCTGCATCCTCAAGAAACTCAGCTACAAAACATCTTTGCAACACAAGGAGCCAAGTTTTGCAACATGCTGTGAAAAGGTTGTGCAAACCTCATCAGAAACACCCCAATTGCCCCAGCTGGGAGTCATTGTCCAGTTGCTGCTGTAATGTGACGGTAATTCCTCTAGAGCATTCATAATTTGTCTTGGAAGCTCAGCTGTATTCTACATGACGTGTTTTCTGCAGAATTCCTGAGTGCTTGCTCTTGGGAGTTGGGCCAAGTACACACAATAGCTATTTGGGGTGAAACAGCTGGTAAAGAGAAAGGCGGTCTAGACTCTAGAAGAAAAGTGAAAAGAATTAAAGGATACTAGAAATGTCCAAGGTCCAGTAAAAAGAGATTGTAATCTCTCTATGGGCAGAAACAAGCTATGTACTTCTTTAGCTTCCTCTCTGTGCCCAGCATGAGCTCAACATTTATTTGTGGCTCAAACTAAAAACTTCTGATCTGCAAGTTTCCTGAGCCCTTGAAGACAGCCTAGCAAGAGATGTCAAAGGCAAAGCTGCACACATACCACTCATCCAATCCTCTGTTGGTGACAGACATCGCCAATCACATACAGACATGATTGATCAATCACTGCACAGTTTCCCAGCACAGAGCCTGGATACAACCCCAGAATGTACGCAGTGTTCAAAGTAACTATTATCAATGGATTCAAGAAAAACCTGCCTTCTTGGTCTAGTTATGTTGGGTTGTTAGAAGATGAATGGCCTCGGGAAAGGGATAGGAACAAAGAAAATCACCATTAAGAGGCATAAAGTCCCCAGTTGTGATACAGAGCACAGAGCTGCTCAGTACCTTTGAGGAATTTACCAGTGACCCTTAGGGAGAAGGGAAGGATGCCACTATTTACTGAGTATCAACCTTGTCCTTCAGCACCATCATTTCTCTTACTGATTCCATAACCCTCAGAGATGGGACTTGTTCTGAAGGGACAGGCTGCTCAGAGGCTGTGAAGTTCAGGTCATTCAGCTCATCAGAGGCAGGGCTGGGAATCGGACTTCCAGTCCAAGCATCATCACTGGCTGAGACTTGATGGAGAGACGCACGTGCGTAGGTGTGGAGCATGGCCCCTGTGCTGTCGCAGCATGAGAGGGGCCGTGCTCCAAGCCACTCCCCCACCACAGCACTGAGCCTGAGAAAGTCTACCATGCTGGGATCTCTAACTCAGTGGTTCTCAACCCTCCTAATGATGAGATGTATTTTCATTCTTACAAAGGGGTCATGACCCACAGGTTGAGAACTGCGGCTCTAACTGGATCATTCGCTCATCCTACCATTAGGTAGCAAGTTCCGTTAAACATCTGCACATGCTGCCTCATATTCTCCCAAAGAAACGGAGGCTCAGAGAGGTTAAGTGGCCTCCCTAAGGTCACACAGCTAAAGTAGCCACTAAAGTTCACATTCTTTCCACGCCCTGGTGGCTATCTGTGTTGGTTCTGCTGGCTGGGTGCTCTGCTGTCCCAGGAGGTCCTCAGTGGGTGGCCACTATCTTCACATCACATTTGTTTCAACACCAGATCCACAGCTGGGCCCAGTGGACACAGACATGACTCAGGGGTGGCCCCTGTTGCGAGGGGTTCCCTGTCTGGGGAGGAAGCCAGGCAAAAGAACAGCTGGTTACCATGATGTATGAGTTTCCTGTGGCTGCCACAACGAAAGGCACAAGTTGGATGGCTTCCAAGTACAGAAATGTATTCCCTAATAGTTTTGGAGGCCAAAAGTCCAAAATCAAAGTGTCAACAGGGTTGGTTCCTTCTGGAGGCTGTGTGAAAATCTGCCTCGGGCTCCCTCCCAGCTTCTTGTGGCCCCGTAGCTGCACGACTCCAATCTCTACCTCTGCCTTCAACAGCCTTCTCTTGTTACTAGACGCAGGGCCCACCCGAATCCTCTAAAGACTGTTAATCAGAAGTCCCCAATCTTTTTGACACCAGGGAACAGGTTCATGGAAGAAAATTTTTCCATGGAAGGGGGTTGGAGAAGGGCCTAGGATGGTCATAAGGGGTGCACGACCTATATTCCTTAAATATACAGTTTACAGTAGGGTTCCCGCTCCTGTGAGAATCTAAGGCTGCTGCTAATGTGTCGGGAGGTGGAGCGCAGGGGTGATGCAAACGGCAGGGAGGGGCTGTAAATAAAGAGAAAGCTTCGCTTGCTGTGGGGCCCTGTTCCTAACAGGAAACTGGAACTGTCTGTGCCTGGTGTGTGGGACTGCAGCCCTTAATAACATCTGCAAAGACATTCTTTTCAAATAAAGTCACATTCACAGGCAGCAAGGATTAGGGGGACCACTATTCAACCTGCCCCTCATGGTGACAAGGAAAGCCTCTGGTAATCCGAGGAGGGCAATGTAGACGGTCCTCCAGAATGGAGGAACCATCCAGGGAAGCTTTGAGAGATAAATGCATAGTCCTAATGCATCCACTCATTTGTTTGTTTATCCATTCAGGGAGTATGTATTGAGCTTCTACTGTGTGCTGTGGTGCCAGGCTTGAGGAATACAGCGGATTCTATGCAGACCCCGTTCCTGCCTTCCCCATGGCTCACACACTGTGTAGGATACCACATGACATGGTACAGCCACTTTGGAGGACAGTTTGGGGGTCTTTTCAAAACAAAACATACCCTTTCCATATGATCCAGCAATCACACTCCCTGTTATTTACCCAATTCATGTGAAAACTTATGTCCACACAAAAACCTGCACATGAATGCTTACACCAGCCTAGTTCAATGCACAGTTATTATAGTGGATACAGTGCCCCAAACTGGAAGCAACAAAGACATCCTTCAGTGGGTGAATAGACAGACAAACTGTAGTGGAATTTTACCCAGTGATAAGAACACATGAACTAGGCCAGGCGCAGTGACTCACGCCTGTAATCCTAACACTCTGGGAGGCCCAGGCAGGTGGATCAGTTGAGCTCAGGAGTTTGAGAGCAGCCTGAGGAGGAGTGAGACCCCATCTCTACTAAAAATAGAAAAAATTAGCTACTTTGGGAAGCTGAGGCAGGAAGACTGCATGAGCCTAAGAGTTTGAGCTTGCTGTGAGCTATGATGCTGCCACAGCACTCAACCCCAAGGTGACAGAATGAGATTCTGTCTCAAAAAAAAAAAAGGGAGCTATCGAGCCAGAAAAGACGAAGAACCTTAAATGCATAGTCCTAAGCAGTGGTTCTCAACTTTCCTAATGCCGGGGCCCTTTAATACAGTTCCTGTGGGTCACAGCCCACAGGTTGAGAATTGCTGGTTCTGATTCCAACTCTCTGACATTCTGGAAAGGGAAAAACTGTAGAAATAGTAAAAGATCAGTGGTTTCCAGGGCTTCAGGGTGAGGGAAGACAGAACAGGCATGGATTTTTAGGGCAGTGACTCTACTCTGTATGATACTTGATGCTACAATGGTGGGTAAGCAACATAATGCACTTTGTCACAATCCACAAACTATACAAAGCAAAGTGTGAACCCTCCTGTACACTGTGGACTTTGGCTAATAATAAATGTATCGATATCTGCCCAACAATTGTAACAAATGTACCACATTAATGCAAGATGTTAATAATTGGGGAAACTTTGTGTGGGTGGGGTGATATATGGGAACTCCTTGTACTTTCTGCTCAATTTTTATGTAAACTTAAAACTTCTCTAAAAAAATACAGTCTATTAATTAAGGGAGAAACAAATCAACTTGAACCAAGCAAGTGGGAATGGAAAGGAAGGACCACTAGGAAATGCCTGGGGGGAGGAATGTGCTTGGTGTCTTTCAGGTCCTGAAAGGAGTGGGGAGCAAGACTGGACAGAGCTGCAGGGCCACGGGACAGGGCCCTGAGGCCAAGCTCACCACGTCTCTGAGTAATAAGAGGGAGGCTCAGGCCAGAGGTCTTGGCCAAAAAACCCCAAGCGAACAAAGAACTCTCTCCAGCAGTTGTCTGAGAATCCTACATCCTCAGAGAAAAAAAAAAATCAATTCCCTTAATTTTTCCCTCATCATATGAGGAAACCGAGGCCCAGACAAAGGCAATTAGATCCCAAAGATACACAGCTAACTCATCTCTCAAGCATTTATGAAGAGCTCAGTGTGAGTGATACGCTGTCACCAACTTCTACACACACGAGTATTTGTGACCTTCACAATATCCCTTTGGGGTCAGGGACTGTTATCTACATTGCACAGAATGAGAAGGAAGCCCAGAGAGCCAGCATCACTTGCTCAAGGTTGGTCACACAGCACATGGTAAGTGGCGGAGGCTAACCCTCAACTCAGGTCAGTGGCAGCTGCAATAAAAAGGCCTTGAGGACTCCCCAGTGGCCAGGTGTGGTGGGCAAGTCTGCGGAGCGGAATCTCTACAGCATCCACTTCTGTAGGGACTGAGAATCCCAGCTTCAGGCCGGAGCTGCCTGCACTGCTCACCAACCTGGCTCCAGGCTACAATTGGAGATAGTCTTCCTCTGATACCCACGTGGCTCCCTCTGACTTTTCGTCATGTCACTTCGGCTCACAGATCACCTCCTGGGTGAAGTTCAATTACACCATCCATCTTCCCTCCTTCCCTTCCCCTCACCATACACCTCCTATTTCCTTCTGCCACTGTACTCTGCCTCCCCTCCCTCACTGGAGTGAAAGCCCTCGAGAGCAGGGATTTTGTCTATTTTCTGACAGGTGTATCCTCAGGTGCCTACACAGGGCTGGCATACCCTAACAGGAGGACAGTCCCTCACTAGCAGGTCTGTGGTGTGGGGGACAGATGTAGAGTGTTGGAAGTACCCAAGGGTATTCCTCTGATGCGGGGTCTGTGTTGGAGGAATGATTGTCACCATTGTCCTCTAAGTTACCTCAATTATGCAAGTCAATAAAAATGCAACCCATCCTGCTGGTGCCTGCCAGACTTCCAACTTCTCCCAGCCACCCTGCCTCAGTTTCCCTGCAGTTGGAGGGGCCTAGTTGAGATGTGTGTAAGAGGGTGAAACAGTATTTCAAAGACTTAGTACTTCCCTTTCACATATATATATATATAATTTTTTTTTTTTTTTTTTTTTTTTTTTTAAGATAAGGTCTGGCTCTGTCACCCAGCCTGGAATGCAGTGGCACAATCATAGCTCACTGAAGCTTCAAATGCCTGGCCTCGAGCGATCCTCTGGCCTGACTTCTCAAAGTGTTGGAATCACAGGCGGATCACAGGCATGAGCCTCAGCACACCGCCAACATTTCTTGATGTTATCACACAGGGTTTTCTACAGTGTGATGTGAGTACAGTGGTTTCTGCAGGTTGCACTAGAAACAAATGAGGGGCACGGTCTCACCCATCCGTCGTAAGCCCTGGGCACCCCAGTCTCCACTCTACCTAGGATTCTGGGGAACCTTCTCAGACTGGAGCCAACCTCCACGTCTACCGAGCGCCGTGCTACCCTGAGAGGCGCAGGTCTCCGGGAGTCCCCGACGCCACCCCCGCTCCAGGTTCTCAGGATCCTTGCGCAGGCGGGAGCCCGCGGGGCACCCGGGGGATCCCTGGGCGTCACGGCGCTGTTGTGGAGCGCGTGTTGACAACGTTGCCGGGGAGACCGGCGGAGGCGGGCCCGGGCCCCGGCTGGGGGCGCGGCCTGGCTGCGCGCTAGGGGCCGGGCCCGCAGAGCAGAGCCTCGGCCGCCGCAGTGGCCACGGCCGCCGCCGCCCGCCGGCTTATATACCGCGGCTAAATTTAGGCTGCGCCCGGAGCTCGTCCCCATCCGGGACGCGTTTCCGCCGCCGCCGCCTTGGCCCGGCCCCTGCGTGCGCCGTGCCTATAAGGCTTGGGCGGGCCCGGCCGCGGCCCGCAGAGCCGTCCCCGCCCGCCCGCGCCCCGATCAGCCCAGTCCCCGGCAAGCCACTCACCGGTGTCCCCAGTACGCGTTCTCCCCGGGTCGCGGCCATGGCGCTGAGCGAACCCATCCTGCCGTCCTTCTCCACATTCGCCAGCCCGTGCCGTGAACGCGGCCTGCAGGAGGTGAGGGCGGCGGGGCAACCGGGTCGACCGGGACCGCGCGTGGCGGGCTCTGGGTAGTAGAACGTGGGCTGCGGGCTAGTGACATGCCAAGGCGGGGACTGAGGATTCACAGGAGTAGAACACAGTAGAACACGGGCGGCGGGGATGGCGGGCGCAGGGTGGTAGAACTCGGGCAGCGACCCCCGAGCGCTGCCGCTCACTCACGCCCGCACCCTGTTGCTCTATCGCCCGCAGCGCTGGCAACGCGCAGAGCCCGAGGCAGGAGGCACAGACGACGACCTCAACAGCGTGCTGGACTTCATCCTGTCCATGGGGTTGGACGGCCTGGGCGCTGAAGCCGCCCCGGAGCCCCCGCCGCCGCCTCCGCCGCCTGCATTTTACTACCCTGAGCCCGGCGCGCCGCCGCCCTACGGCGCCCCCGCGGGGGGCCTGGTGTCGGAGCTGCTGCGGCCGGAGCTGGACGCGCCGCCGGGACCCGCTCTGCACGGCCGCTTTCTGTTAGCGCCGCCCGGCCGTCTTGTCAAAGCTGAGCCCCCTGAAGTGGACGGCGGCGGCTACGGCTGCGCTCCCGGCCTGACCCGTGGGCCGCGCGGCCTCAAGCGCGAGGGCGCCCCGGGCTCGGCAGCCGCCTGTATGCGAGGTCCCGGGGGCCGTGCCCCGCCGCCGACGGACACGCCACCGCTCAGCCCCGACGGCCCAGCGCGCCTGCCCGCGCCCGGAGCGCGCGCTCCCTTTCCGCCGCCCTTCGGCGGCCCGGGCTTCGGCGCGCCGGGACCTGGCCTGCACTACGCGCCCCCCGCGGCCCCCGGCTTTGGTCTCTTCGAAGACGCGGCCGCCGCCGCAGCAGCCCTGGGCCTGGCCCCACCCGCCGCCCGCGGTCTCCTCACGCCCCCCGCGTCCCCACTGGAGCTTCTGGAGGCCAAGCCCAAGCGCGGCCGCCGCTCCTGGCCCCGCAAGCGTACCGCCACGCACACCTGCAGCTACGCCGGCTGTGGCAAGACCTACACCAAGAGTTCGCACCTGAAGGCGCACCTGCGAACGCACACTGGTGAGTGGTGCGCGTGTGCGGGCACCTGGGCGCGGGAGGCGGGGAATGCGATTCCAAGATCACGAGAAAAGAGGAATTTAGGAACGGGGGGGGGGGCGTGGATCAGGAGATTGAGAAGGAGGCGAATGTTTGGGATTCCTCTGGGGGCGTGGCTCCGGGGTGGGTTGGGGGCCAAGTTTAGGAACCCTAGGAGGTATGACCCAGACCGTTGGGAAGGGGCAGTGCTCCAAGGAAACTTCCTGAAAGGTAGCTGGGGGGGGCTCGGTTTCAGAACATTGGGGTGCGGGCGCAAGTTCAGTTTCAGGCAGTTGGGGAGAAGGCGCGTGCTTAAGAACCCTCGGGATATGTTGTGTCTCGGGAAGTTGGGGAGGAGGTGAGGGCTTAGGACCCCTCTGGGGGCGTGGCTGAGAAGCTCGGAGAGGGAGTGTGTGCTTAGGAAACCTGGCGGCTGCTGCGCGTCAGACGGTGGCGAGACCGGCGCGAGGTTAAGATCCCTCTGGGGGCGTGGCTCGAAACGCTGCGCAGTGGACAGTGCGCTCTCCGCGCTCCCGCCCCAGGAGCGAGGTTGGGGGGTAAGGTACTTATGACTAAGACCCCTAGAGGCTTAAAACTCTGGGAGCATTCAGTGCACTCAGCGCGGATAGGTGGTGCACACACGCACGGAAGCAGCCGCGATCTGGGCGAGTGTCCACGCGTAGGGTATGTCCTGGGAAGGAAACTGAGGCCCCCTTTCATTCTCTCCCGGCAGGTGAGAAGCCCTACCACTGCAACTGGGACGGCTGCGGCTGGAAGTTCGCGCGCTCAGACGAGCTCACGCGCCACTACCGCAAGCACACAGGCCACCGGCCTTTCCAGTGCCATCTGTGCGACCGTGCCTTCTCGCGCTCCGACCACCTGGCGCTGCACATGAAGCGGCACATGTAGTCCGGACGCCCCCGCCCAGCTGCGCGCGGCGGTGGCAGGTCCCACACGCCGCCACGGCCCCCTCTTAAACTGTGACTGGTATTTATTAGACCCAGAAGACCGGGCTGGGCTCAGCGTGGCCACGGAGGGGCTCCCCTCCCACCCCCAACTCCCCACGACGACGCCACTGCCCCAGCCCCCATCTGTGACTGAAGGCCCGGTGGGAAAAGACCACAATCCTCCTTGACGAATTTTGTTTTCAAAATGGTGCAATAATTAAGTGTCGTCTTTCTTCCTGCCGGGCCTACACTAGAGGATCGAGGCTTGATGCCTTGTGAAAATTACAGCCTTAATTTGTACTGTCAACGACTTTTTTTTTTTATATAATATTGTACATAGTGACTGTGACAGATATTGTATTACTGTAAATAGGGAGACAGGTGGGCATTTTGGCTGCCTGATTGGTTTTTATAAGACTTACGCTGTTTTTTTTTTTTTTTTTTTTTTTAATTAAAAATATTTTGCATCTTTTGAAAAATCACAGCAGTGGTCTGGCTGCTTGGAAGCTGGAGGTTTGGGGCACTTGGGAGGGGCGGGGGAGCAGACAGTTTCATAGAGGGTAACCCCCCCAGAGGTGCATTGTAAAGTGAACCCTGCCAGGGTGAGCACCAGCATTGCCAGCTGCAGGGCCTGCTTGTCAGGAACCTGTGGGTTTTTCTATAAATTCAAACACTGCATTTTAGGACTGTGGGAGGGTTATTTTAAGGTTCTTTGAGCCATAAATTGCCTCCTTTGCCCCAGAGTTGGAGAAAGTGCTGGTTGCACTGACGTGGCCTCCTGGGTTGTAGAAAATAACCCCCCCCCCCCCAATCTCTTCTCGGAAGCTTCTGAGCTTTTAGCCAAAATTTCTGGAGTATGCAGACGTTTTGAAGAAGTAAAATGCTGACTTTCTGACATGCTGTGCTGCATGTCTTCAAGGATGAGTTCTCCATTCCATTAGAAAATAAAAAAAAGAGACCCACATTTGAAAACATGTATGACCCTCTTTTTCAGATGAGGAAACTGAGGCCAGGAGAAATAGCTAAGGAGTGGTGAAGTAAGGGTGTTATCCTGGTCTGTCTGTCTCCTAAGAGACCCTAAACCTCACTAGAGGGGATCATCAGCAATGTGCCTGTTGCTTGCCCTGAAGGGTTATGAGAGCCTCCACTGTAAGTGCTTTGGTGTAAAAGATTGACAGTAGACAGCAGATCAACCTACATTGATGGCTGAAGGTGGCCAGTCCAGAAACCCACCTGTGAGCAAGGGAGGCTCCTGAACCCCACCCCAAATGTCTAGATCAGGCAACGAGGTGTCTCTCCCTGGTAGGTCCCCTGCCACCTCTCTCCTTCCCCCTTCTCAGGGGCCCGGGGTAACCATGGCCACCAACAATTGCACAAGTTGTTTCCAGAAAGTGAAAATAGCTGGTAAGCAGTGTCTGTTTTAAAACACTCTCACCCTGTTGCAACAGAGGCTGGGATTTCCTCCCTCCCTCCATCCTTCCTCCTCCTCCACAACTGCAGCCCTGGAAACAGCTGAGAGGTGTTTGGTAATCCTCAAAAAGCAGAAATGCCAGATGACAATCTAATTCATTTTTCAAGAGTAAATAGCCAGGGTTCACTTCCGCTGGTGTTGAAGGGTGTGAATGTTTTTGAGCCTCCTGTACCATCTCTGTGTAGCTTCTGCAAAAAACGATCCCAAAACAGAACATTGGCCCCTTGACCTGGGGGGAGGCCCCTCCTAGTTCAGAGCTGGTCTCTGCGGTACAGAGGCAGAAGAAAGACTCATAGGAGGTTTTAAAATATTTTTAAGGGCCTTCAGTCCTCCTTGTTGAGTTTAAACTTACAGGTGAAGCTATTTTTCTTGCTTATTTGAAAATACCTTTCAGGTATTTTCTGAGTTCAATGAGAGGCCAGTAGGAACGGAACTGAGTTTCTGTTTCTTGAGTGCCTCCAACAGAGGTACTCAACACAGTAGAAAGTGTCATCCTCGAACACACAATTGTGTGTTTCAGCAAGACACTGGCTCAGGCAGAGATGGCTCACACTGACTAATCTAGAAACAGCCCTTCATCACTTTGTCTGCTCTTTTCTGAAACCCAAATGCTAATTGCCATCAAATACCTGCTGGATCTGTGGCTCTTGACCAGCAGTGACCTGGTCTGGAGACAGTTTGGGTTGTCACAACTGTGAGATGCAGCTGAATGTCCTACAGAACACAGAGCAGCCCCACCCCAGAGAATGACCCAGCCCCAAACATCAGTAGTGCTGAGTTTAAAAACCTTTTGTGGATCCTAAAAGATGGTTGCTTTTACCAGCAAGGTGTCTCTGTGCTAGGAAGCACTTGGTGGTGGCAAAAGCCACCCAGAAAAAGGTATGAAGAAAATCTCATTCGTGGGCCTGTTTTTAGGACCCCTGTGAGCTGATACAGCACCTGAACATTTTTCTTTCCTATGAAAGGTATTTCTTTTAGAAAATATTGAATATCAAAAGAGAAAACACTTGACCTTGCATTTTATAGCCCAACCCCAATCCAAGATGTGTGTGTGTGACTAAATCAGTGCATTCTAAACACAGCACCATGGACATGTGGGCCTAGGTCATTTTCTGGTATGGGAGCTGCCATGTGCATTGTAGGATTTTTGATTGAGACAGGGTCTCACTCTGTCACCCAGGTTGGAGTGTAGTGGTGCAATCATAGCTCTCTATAACCTTGAACTACTGGACTCAAGGGATCTTCCTGCCTTAGCCGCCTGAGTAGTGGGGACTATTGGCATGTCACCATACTCAGTTAATTTTCCCTTATTTTTTTTAGTAGAGATGGGGTCTCAATACGTTGCCCAGGCTAGTCTTGAACTCTTGGCCTCAATGGATCCTCCTGCCTCAGCCTTCCAAAGCGCTGAGACTACTTGCATGAGCCACCATGCCTGGCCAGTTGTAGGATGTTCAACAGTGTCCCTGGGCTCCACCTGCTCTGGGCTGTAACATCCATTCTCCTTAAGCCATGACCACCAAAAATGTCTCTAGACGTTGCCAAATGTCTCTTCAGTGGGGGTGGGGGAGATGCTCCAAGCTGAGAACCAAGTTAGGGGTTCTGCTGACATACAGACTCTGTCTGTAATCATCTACCGTACTGAAGCCCCAGGATGTGGCACATATTTAAATATACAAACCTGTGGGGAGGGAGAGAGGTTGGGAGTGGGGAACATCTTAGTCAATGCCCTCTAATTCATCAGGAATTATTCTGGTGTGTAGTAGGGGAATCCAAATCTCACTCTCCACCCTGCCCCGCCCCGCCGAGGGTCGTTACCGCAGGGCTTCTCACCTTCACCACTCCTGACATTTGGGGCGGGATCATGCTTTGAGGTGGGGGCCCGTCCTGTGCACTGTGAGGTACAAAGCAGTATCTCTGGCCTCTACTCACTTCATGCCCCATAGTACCTTGTCCCCATGTGGCGTCCTGACAACCAAAACTCTCTCCAGATTTGGCCAAGGAAAGCAGAATCACCCCAACCATGCCAGCAGAAACCACTGTTTAGGCAAAGCCATTTTTTTCCTATGGAAACCCTCGCATGTGCCATGTGGTTTGGGGCCTCAGTTTTCTTGTCTGATAAGTGGGTGTGATGCAACAAAGATAAAATGACAGAATGAAGCTCAGAGCCCAGCGCTGAGATGTGGCCAGCTCGGGGAATGTCTCCCTCTGTCTATCTCTGTCTCCGTCTCTGCCACCCCCACCCCCATTCATTCACTCATTCAGCAGATTCTCCTTGTGCCTCAGCCCCGTGCCGAGTCCTGGCAAGTAGATATGACTCAGAATTGACTCAGCCCTCAACCCTTCGCTGGGAGTCAGTGCCAAAATGTTTGTCGCATGACTAACCCAGCACTAACAGTGGTCCCCGTGCCTTGAGCTTGGTGCTTTCATCCTGAGCATTGTCAACAATTCTTTCAACCCTCCCTACAAGCCTAGGGGAGGAGAACCAACCACCCCATTTTCTAGAGGCAGCAAGTGAAGTTCAGAGATGGGGGAGGTTGGCCCAGTACCCAGTGCAGGTGCAGGTGACATAGCTGGGGCTCGAACCTGGGTCTGCCTGGCCTCACTGTCACAAGCTCTCTGTGCCTAGAAACATCTCAGATGCATCCAGCTTGCTTTGTCTTCCTCCCACGAACAGAACAGAACGCAGGGTTTCCTAGAAGCCCACTGGGGTTTTGTCTGAATATTTAAGGAAGCCCATTTTCCAGAAAAATCTCAGACAGGGACAGTCAGGGAGAGCCTGGCTGGATGAATACTGCTCCCAGAGGCGCCACAATAAGAAGAGGAACCTGGGGGCAGGGGCAATTCCTTAAAAAGCTAACCTTGAAATTACCATATGGCTCCCCAAGCACATTCCTGAGTACAGCCCTAAGTGGAATGAAAACAGGAATGGCTCCTTGCACGCCTGTGTCCACTGCAGCACTATTACACCACCAAAAGGTGGGAACAGTCCCAAATGTCCATCAGCTCATGGATGGATAAGGAAAGTGTGATGTAGCCGAAGGGCAGATTGCTGCTCAGCCGGACAATGCACTTCGAGACCCAGGGGCAGCCTTGCTTCTGGAGGCTGGCCATCCCTCAATGCCCCTGCCCTCCACAAATCCCATGGCCCCAGTTGGGTTTTCTGGGCAGACCCAGAGGATCCTCCCAGCCTCCTGGAACCCCTAACCCCCACCATGTGTGCCACCTGCAGTGCTGGGGCTCTTGGTTGGCTAACAGTTCCTGAAACCTCTGGGCCTTTGTGCTGGCCACATCCCCTGGATGTCCTGGTCTCTACTCCAACCTGTCAACATATTTGCTGAGTGCCCCATGAGAACCATCCCTGTTTGGGGTGTTGCAGGGAATCTGACAGCCCTGCCCTTGAGAAGCTCCTTGCCATCCATTAATGAAATAGTAGGCTGAACTCCTCCCCAACCCCAGAGAGGGTTGAAGATGCTGCCTACACATGGGACATCTGAGAGGGAGAAGGCCAATCTGGTTGGAACCCATAAGAAGGGGCAGAGATGAGCTGGGCTATAGGAGTAAAGGGCACTAGGGAGCCATGGTAGGATTAAGGCAGAGGGTGGCCATTAGCTTTGTGCCCTGCCCCTCAAGCTATGTGACATGGTTCTTCTGCCATGACTTTCAACTGAGCCCTCACACCCTTCTCTTGGTTCCCTAAGAATTTTCTACCCCAGATTTTTTTTTAGAGACAGAGTCTCACTATGTCACCCTCTGTAGAGTGCTGTGCCATCACAGCTCACAGCAACCTCCAGGTGATTCTCTTGCCTCAGCTTCCCGAGTAGCTGGGACCACAGGTACCCGCCACAATGCCTGGCTATTTTTTGTTGCAGTTTGTCTGGGGCCAGGTTTGAATCCGCCACCCTTGGTATATGGGGCTGGTGCCCTACTCACTGAGCCACATCTACCCTAGATTCTTGAGGGGGTTCCCTGCCTGGTGCCAACCAGAAAAGCTTTCTCACTGTCTTAAAGTGGATGTTGAGGCTGGGTCCAGTGACTCATGCCTGTAATCCTAGCATTCTGGGAGGCTGAGGCAGGTGAGTTGCTTGAGCTAAGGAGTTCGAGACCAGCCTGAGCAAGAGTGAGACCCTGTCTCTACTAAAAATAGAAAAACTAGCCTGGTGTTGTGGCAGGTGCCTGTAGTCCCAGCTAGTTGGGAGGCTGAGGCAAGAGGATCACTTGAGCTCAAAAGTTTGAGGTTGCTTTGAGCTATGACACCACAGGACTCTACTCAAGGTGACAAAGTGAGACTCTATCTTAAATAAACAAATAAGGGGGAGGATAGGTAGAGGGAGAATAATTGGCGGGACCACACCTACGGTGCATCTTACAAGAGTACATGTAAAACTTACTAAATGTAGAATATAAATGTCTTAACACGATAACGAAAAAAATGCCATGAAGGCTATGTTAACCAGTTTGATGAAAATATTTCAAATTGTTCATAAAACCAGCACATTGACTGCATTAATGTACACAGCTATGATTTAATAAAACGAAAGAAAGAAAGAAAGAAAAAGAAAAAAAAAAAATTAGGTGGGGTGGCATGTGCTACTATAATCCTAGCTACTCGGGAGGCTGAGTCAGGAGAATCACCTGAGCCCAAGAGATTGAGGTTGCTGTGAGCTGTGACGCCACAGCACTCTACCTGGGGTGACAGAGCAAGACACTATCTCAAAAAATATATATATATTAATAAAATAAAATAGATAGATAGGATGTTGAGCCCAGGAAGGAAGGGGACAGGGCCCCCCCAAGCCTCTGAGCTCTTTCTCCAGCCTATATCTGCTGTGTCACCCTGTTCTCTTCCCACCCATCCCTTATTTTCATTTTTCGGCCTTTTGATTGTGGTTAAATCTACATAACTTAAGATGGACCATGTCTGAGCATACCACTCCGCAGCTTTAGTACATTCAGTGTCACACAGTCATCACCTCCGTCTGTCTCCAAAGTTTTTCCATCTTTCCAAACTGAAACTCTATCCCCACTAAACACTAACTCTCTTCCCTCCCCTGCAGCCATGAGACACACCCACCGTTCTACTTCCTATCCCTATGGATCTGATGACTCTAGAGACCCCCTATCAGTGGAATCATATGGTATTTGTCCTTTTGCGTCTGGCTTATTTCACTTAGCACAATGCCCTCAAGGTTCACCGCTGTTGTGGCATGTGTCAGAACTTCCTTCCTTTTTGTGACTCAGTAATATTCCACTGTATGGAGGGAGCACGTGTTTATCTGCTCGTCGGTTGATGGGCACAGGTTGCTTCTACCTTTTGGCCACTGTGAATGGCACTGCTGTCAACACGGGGGCACACATATCCACTCCACTCTCTGTTCTCACTTCTTTGACCCCGAGGGGGAATCGCTGGATCATCTTGTTCTCTTTTTTAAGCTTTATTCACGCCTGCTCAGAAGCACAAAGGAGTTTTTCTTTTCTGAGCAGCTTGAGGCTGAGAATCTTCTGCAAATATTCCCCCCCCCCCCTCAGGTTGTTCGGATTCACACCAGATGCTTCTGTGTCTGCTGTGGCCCACCCCACTCGAGGGCCTCGGTTTCCTCTTCTGTGAAATAGGGGTGATAACCCAAGGCAGGGGGACACAGCCAGTGGTCTGGCCTCAGGGGCCACCCAGAAATTGGGGTTTCGCAGCACCACAGGCTGTGCAGAGAGGCAGAGGCTGCCAGGGAGCTGGACAGGGCTGCGGTGAAGGTGCTGCTCACACCCTGCACTCCTGCCCTCCCCCTGAGCCTGCAGCCTGCTCCGTGCAGATAGATCCCCACCCCATGAAGCACTGGGGACAGCACCCCACGGGGAGACACAGATCCCTGGAACCAGACCCAGAGACCCTTAGACAGTGCAGGGACTGAGCTTCAGCCCCCCCTCACTCCACTGGCAGGGGAAACTGAGGCCCAAAAAGCCAGTCCTCTTGCAGGCAGACAGCAGCCACCTCTCCTGGGTCGCTGAGCCTTCCTGACCAAAAACACAAATCCCACGGAAAGAGCTGGTCCTGCTGACTGAGCTCCTTCCAAGAGGACACGGCTCGCCAGAATTCAGCTCCGTTTTAACCTAGAACAACATGAACAGAACATTCTATTGACAAGCCTTTTTTTTTTTGTCCCCCTCCCCCGCTTTTTTAAAAAAATATAAGTAGTCTATAAACCTACTTGACCCAATAGACATCTATAGAACACTCCACCCAACAATAGCAAGATCCACATTCTTCCCAAGTACACATGGAACATTCCCTAGAATAGGTCACAAAATAAACCTCAATCAATTGAAAAGGATTGAAATTATAGAAAGTATGTTCTCCAACCACAATGGAATGAAATTAGAATTCAAAAACAGAAAAAAATTTAGCAAACTAAGAAATACACAGAAATTCAAGAATGTGCCGCTAAAAACAAGGAGAATCTGCTCTGAGGCTCATCGACAAATCCTGGCAGCAGGAGAGTCCCGCGGGAGGTGGGGGGGCAGGCCTGGCTGTGTAGGGGGACTTGGTGCACCTGGGAGTCTCTGCAGATCTGGGGTGTCCATGAGGCCTCTGGGATGTCCCCCGGGGGAGTTCTGGTGGTTCCTGTGGGGTTGTGGCCTCCAGAGTGGGTGACCCCAAAGCCGCAGCTCCAAGGCTAGCAATGGGTTCCCCATGGGGATCTGCTTTTGGGAGGCTGCCACATGTCAGTGGCTTTAGTCAGCTCTATCTACATGATCTTCCTTTGCTCTTTAGAACATGCTGGAAATTGGCCAGGGCTTGAAGGGCACTGGCAGCCCCAGTCTCTCGGGAGGCTGAGGCAGGAGTATCAATTGAGCCTGAGAGTTTGAGGTTGCTGTGAGCTATGATGATGCCACTGCACTCCAGCCTGGGCAACAGAGGGAGACTGTCTCAAAAGGAAAAAAGACAAAAGAAAGAAAAAGAACATGCTTTTTCTCCAAGCCTCTACTCCTCACCTCTGCCCCCAAGGCATCAGCACCCTGATGTGAGCACAGTGCTTTACCCCTGCACTCATATAGAATGAACCAAAACGTCCAAGGCTTCCAGGGATGATGGGCTTTCTAACACTAAGGCCAAGAGGATGCAGGTAGAGCACGTAGTGTGCAGTGCAGCTGGGACTTGGATCCATTGGCCCTGGCTGCCTGGAGATGCTGGGTAGTGATAGTGTGTGGTGTGCAGTGAAGGCAGGATTTGGAGTCTGTCAGCCCTGGTCGCCTCCCAGGTGGTGGTGATGGGTGAGCACTTGCTCCTCTCTGAGCCAGAGCTTCCCCGGGGCTGGTGAGAAAATTAAACCAGAGAGTGCTGTTTCCTGTCACCCGGTTACCCCCCTCTAACTCCCTCTCCAGGATAGGGAAAATCCTATCTGGGGGGCCTTGGGGGCCCAGGACTTGGCACACTGGCAGCAACTTCTAGCTCAGCTGTCTGTGGGCCACTGCTTGAGACAAGCGGCTCTAAATTGTCACAGACATTCAGGAAATAGTTCTTCACCCACTGAATGCCAGATACTGTTCTGAAGGCCTGCGACAGCACATTCTGAATTCTGCCTTCATCACCCCTGCTGTCAACCTTGACCCCAGATTGGCCTTTTGGGGACTGTCCCAAGATTGAAAGACACACTGCACAGCCAAACCCCTTATGTGCAGCCCTCAGGGCTCTGATGTTTCAAAGTGAGGGAAAAGAAAAAAAAAAAAAAGAAAATACTCAGAAGTCAGGAGTCTGGCCAGTTCCATTGGCTGCACTTGGCTTTCACTTATGCCCAGAGGCGCCAATCCTGGCTCTCCGGGGCAGAATTCTCAACATTCCCGGTGTGTTTCCGTTGAACCCCAAACCACAAACACATCCTGAAGTCTCATTTCCTCCACGCAGCCTGGGGTGACTTAGGCCATCTTGCCAGGGGCTCGTTGGTTCGTTTTGAGTCATACTCATACCAAGGTTTGTTGAAGGAAGGGCTTCTCATCTCAGGAGTTGGCGGCTGTTCCACTGCGTGCGGCCTGTTCCCACCCATCTCTCACAGCATCTGTGCAAGTTTCTGGGATTTCTTGTTGGGGTGGCTTTTTCCTGCCTGCCTGGATCTGAGCTCTTAGTGGCTTGGGAGGTAGCTCTGTTGAGATGGTATGTGCTGGGCATCTGAGACAAATCTGAGATCTGTACCTTAATTCTCTAAATTGTCACAGACATTCTCTTTCCATGGTCTCCTTTCCATGGGACGCAAATGGTCAGGAACCAGATATAGGTGATGGTTGCACAAGATTATAAATATACTAAACGCTATGAAATTGTACTCTAACTGGTTAATTTTATGTGAATTTCACCTTAGTAAAAAACATTATTAAAAATAAATTAGGGGCCAGGAGGCGCCTGTGGCTCAACAGAGTAGGGCGCCGGCCCCAAATGCTGGAGGTGGTGGATTCAAACCCAGCCCCGGCCAAAAACTGCAAAATAAATAAATAAATAAATATAAATAAATTAGGGGAAAAAAAGAAATTGGGAATAGGTATTTCTTTTCTTTTTTTTTTTTTTAAGAGTCTTTTTATTTATTATTATTATTATTTTTTTTTTTAATCTTTTGCAGTTTTTAGCTGGGGCTGGGTTTGAACCCGCCACCTCCGGCATATGGGACCAGCGCCTTACTCCTTTGAGCCACAGGCACTGCCCGGGAATAGGTATTTCAATCCAAAACTTGACTTTTTTTTTTGAGACAGAGTCTCAAGCTGTTGCCCTGGGTAGAGTGCCGTAGTGTCACAGCTCACAGCAACCTCAAGCTCTTGGGCTGAAGTGATTCTCTTGCCTCAGCCTCCCAAGTAGCTGGGACTATAGGCACCCGCTACAACGCCTGGCTATTTTTTTTAGTTGCAGTTGTTGTTGTTTTAACTGGCCCGGTCTGGGCTCGAACCTGCCAGCCTCAGTGTATGTGGCCAGTGTCCTACCCACTGAGCTATAGGTGCTGCCTTTTTTTTTTTTTTTTAATTGAGACAGGGTCTTACTCCATTGCCCAGGCTAGAGTGCTGTGGCATCATCATAGCTCGCTGCAACCTCACACTTCTGAGTCCTCCTGCCTCAGCCTCAAGTAGCTGGGACTACAGGGTGTATGCCAACACACCTGAATAACTTTTTTCTATTTTTTGTAGAGGTGAGGTTTTGCTCTTGCTGAGGCTGATCTCAAACTCCTCGCCTCAAATAATCCTCCTGCTTCTGCCTTCTAAAGTGCTAGGCTTATAGGCATGGGCCACTGTGCTTAGCCAAAACTTTACTATTTTTCGTGAAATTCTTTTGTCAAAAATGCGAACCAATGTCCACCAATGATTGAATGGATAAAATGTCATCTGGCCACATAATGGAATATTATTCAGCCTTAAAAAGGTACAGAATTCTGAGACAAGCTATAACATGGATGAAACTTGAGGGCATTATGCTGAGTGAAATAAGCCAGTTTCTTTCTTTTTTTCTTTCTTCCTTTTTTTTTTGAGACAGAGTCTCACTTTGTCACCCTTGGCAGAGTGCCATGGCATCATAGCTCACGGTAACCTCAAACTCTTGGGCTCAATCAATCCTCTTGCCTCAGCCTCCCAAGTAGCTGGGACTACAGGTGCCAGCCACAATGCCTTGCTATTTTTAGAGACAAGGTCTCACTCTGGCTCAGGCTGGTCTTGAACTTATGAGCTCGGGCAATCCTCCCAACGAAGCTTCCCAAGTGCTGGGATTACAGGCGTGAGCCACAGAGCCTGGTCCCTGAAATAAGCCAGTTTCAAAAAGACAAATATTTTATCACCCCACTTACATGAGGCCCTAGAATTGTCAAATTCACAGAGACAGAAAGTAGACCAGTGGGTTCTAAGTCCTGGGGAGATGGGGGATGGGGCGTTAGTGTTTCATGGGGACAGAGTTTCAGTTTTGCGAGATGAAAGAGTTCTGGAGATCAGTTACATGACAACATGACTAAAGTGAGGTGAGACAGTGAAGGCTGGAGGGCCCTGAGGCAAGATAGAGGACACTGCTTCCTAGCCTTCAAACAGATGTTCTGAGAGAACCAGTACTCAGGACAACAGAGGAGCCCTGGAATTTTTCCTGAGCTAAAACGCATCTGCTCTGTGGACATGTTTTGGCCAAGGTCTGAAGACCCACCCATCTCCCAGGGCTCAGGGCTCTCCAGCTCCTTTCATTTAAATGCAAGAGGTTTCCACACATGAATGGCAAGCCATTTCCAGTAAGTCTCACTGTCAGTTATAAAAATAACCACTGTTGAAGTGGGGACAAGCTCATGATACAGCAGCTAAGCAGTGCCACAAAGAAAGGCAATGGCATCTATACCCCTCACCTGGAAAGTCCCCGGGCCAGGTCCCTGAATTAAAGTTAACATCTTAGTTTTGGACACGACCACCTCCATGCCAGCCAATCATGCACTTGGTGTACAGAAGGCAGTCAGTACACTCGAGCCTCCTCCCCTCCTAAGATCTTTGTCTGATCATGCAGAATGCAGATTTCCTTAGTTAATATAGACAGAGCCTCCTCTGCATGCTCCTGGGTAGTATACAGAACTAGAATACACCGGCCCTGTGAACACCTGGGCTCAGGCGATCCTCGGCCTCCCAAGTACATGATTGCATCATAGCTTTAATTATACCCATCTAAATCAGTAATAACAAAAACCGCCTCTGCTGGCCAGAGAGGGAGATGGGGGGAGAAATGGGAAATTGTATAATGGGTACAGAGTTTCAGTTTTGCAAAATGAGAAAGCCCTAGAAATCTGTTGCATAATAATAGGAGTATACTTAACACTACTGAACTCTACACTTAAAAATGGTCAAGATTATACATTCTATGCTATGATTTTTTTAACCACAATTAAAAATTAAAAAAAAATTTTTTTTTTCACTGTACTCTTCCTACTGCCTTACTTGGGGATCTAGAACTATGCCTGGAACTCGGCTGCTGGTCTCAATAGCCCTGCGAGATATAGATACAGATCTCTGTTTTACAGACTGAGGAAAAAGGGGTCACTCCTTTCCAAATTCACAATGCTATGAAGAGTCGCTCATGCCTATAATTCCAGCACTTTGGAAGGGCAAGGCGGAAGGATCACTGGAGACCAGCCTGGGCAACACCGCAGGACCCCATCTCTACAAAAAACCTTTAAAATTAGCTAGGTATGATGGTGTGTGCCTATAGTCCCAGCTACTCAGGATGAGGAAGGAGGATCACTTGAGCCCAAGAGTTGAGGCTGCCGTGAGATATAGTCATGCCACTGCACTCCAGCCTGGGCAACAGAAGTATCTTACCCCAGAATCTAGAATGAAAAAAGGAACCAGAGTTCTAGTCTGCCATGTTATTCTCTTAGAATCAAGATCCCCACTTCCTTTAAAAAGCGTGTTTATGGTTGAACAATTGCTATGTCTTGTCATGGGTCTTTTTTTGGCTTTTAGAGTGGAAACTCTGCCCTTTGTCTTTAGTACAAAGAAACAATATTCATTGCAGACTCCGATCTCAAAAGTCCTTATGCTTCTGGCCTCAGAAAGGAGGTCACAGAATTGCTCATTTATTAAACTACTGTTTCTTACAATATAGTGGTCTTTTAAAAGTTTACATGATAAGATGTGTATTATTCCTTTTATCCCAGAACTTTGGGAGGCTGAAATAGGAGGATTGCTTGAGGCCAGAAGTTTGAGATCAGCTTGGGCAACATAGTGAGACCCCATATCTACAAAAAATTTTAAAAATTACCCAGGCATGTGGCACATGCCTGCAGTCAAAGATACTTAGGAGGAGGAACTCTTGAGCCAAGCAGTTTGAGACTGCAGGGACTATGACGATGCTACTGCACTCCAGCCTAGATGGCAGAGCAAGACCCTGTCTCTTAAAAAAAAAGAAAAAAGAAAAAAAAAGGTGTATATATTGATGTATATTATAGAATATATATCATATGGATATAATTATATTGATATATTGATAATTATATCATTTCATATCATTTAGTATTATTTAAACTGGCCTTTCTACATTATCAAATTAAGATTTTAGAGAGTAAAATATTTAAAAGATGAGGCCAACAGGATGACATATTCCATTTTATTCTTTTTTCATTACCTGATATCCTAAAACATGTGCTTTTTTAGATACATAAATGACGATCTTAAGAATTTTTAGAGCTAGAAAGGTCTTCACTGGTCATCCAACTCAATCTCCTTGGTCAAATGAGGGAATTGAGGTCCAGAGAGGTAAGTCAGGTAACATAGTCAAGGTCATGAAGACAGAGTGCCCAGGACATCAGCCAGACAGCAAATAAAAGAGTGACATTTAAAGACCCACACGATGTAAACACAACTCTACCCAGGCAAGCCCGTATCACGTAATTTCTTTGGAATAAGCTTGTGATAACCATCAAATTTCCATTTCCCTTTATGTTTTTCCAACAACAGCTCCTGATACAATTTGTGTGGCCCCTAGTAACTTTTACTGGGGAAAAAAAATTTTTTTTTTTTTTGGGGGGGGAAGTAGCATGTTTCAAAGGAACCAGATCTGATAAGGGGGCAGAAATATTTACTCCATTATTTCATGAGGCAGGTTCTTTGTTTCCCAGACACTTCCTGCACTGTTTAAAAATAGCTTTCCACAACTGTTCCAGGACTAGAATGTCCTTTTAAATAAAATTGGCTTTGAAGATGCAATTTCATTTACTCAGTCAGAGGAGGCGGCAGATAATCAGTCATCATTTTCCAAAACAATGCTTGGACCAGGCAACTCCAGGCCTTGAATTCTAGTCCAACAGCAGCCTAAGCTGGATCGCTGGATATTGCAAAGGTAGATTAAATGAGGATAGAGGTGACCCTCAAAGGGGACAAAACTCCTGATCATCTGGAAGGTAAAGTCCAATGAGGCCACAAAGTTAAAAGTTGCCTTTTGCCCACTGTACCCTCAAGTTTTGCATCTGAGGATTTAATCAACTGGGAATTGAAATTATTCTGGAAAAACAAACCAAAAAAGTTTCCTCTTATCTGAAAGATCTGAGTGACAGAGAAGGAGGTTACTGTTCATTTTGCCAGGTGGTAACATGTACCAGGTCACCACAAAGTGTACTTCAATGAATATGCGTGAGATGACGTCCCGACACTGATTTGCTTTAAAGCACTTCTGTAAACACAGGAAGAAAAGAATTCATGAAACGAAGGTGGAAAAATCTGGATTAGAGTTGACACTGGATAGAGATGGGGATGGTGGGTTATTGTCCTTTTCTCACAACTATTTATATTTGGAAATTTTCGTAATACATCTTTTTCAAAGTATACTTTGTTCTTTGGGAAAGGGTGTGAATGTTGTCTGGGGGGAGGGGGAGGTTAGGTACAGTGGCTCACACCCATAATCCCAACACTTTGGGAGGCTGAGGCAGGAGGATCACTCGAGGTCAGGAGTTTGAGACCAGCCTGAGCAACATACTGAGACCCTCCCTGTCTATAAAAAAATAAGAAAAGTTAGCCAAAGGTGGTGGTGCACACCTGTTGTTCCAGCTACTTGGGAGGCTAAGGCAGGACGACTGAGCTTAGGAGTTCAAGGAGGCAGTGAGCTATGAGGATGCCCCTGCACTCCAGCCTGAGTGACAAAGCAAGACCCTGTCTCTACTTAAGAAAAAAAGGAAAAAAGAACCAGTGAGTGTGGTAAACCAGATGGATTAGTGGCATTGATGCTGATGACTTACACAGCAGGGGTGTGTGTGTCTGTCTCTGAGTGTCTCTGCGTGAAGCAAGGAAGAAGGAAATAGGATTTAACAATTGGCTCCTTTCAGGAGGGACATCTGAGAGCCTCTTTAAGAATCAGATGAAAAAGCCATAAACACCCTGCACACACACATCCCAAAACAAAATAAACCCACAAATGTGCATTCATGGGTTCACCAATCCCCTAAGAACTATCCAATCCCCTGGGTAATGGCACGGTTTTCTACTTCTAAGAAATCAAGAGGCTCTTTCTATCTTTTCTAGATAAAACGAATATGTAAACAATCAGAAGGCAACAAGAAACTAGAAACCCTCAAGATTTTCTAAGAAATACTTGACTCTTTTCTCAGACCAAAAGAGGCCACCATCCCTGTCTGGCTCGTGGCTCTGGGCAAATGACTAGACATTGAATCTTGGTTTTCCCATCAAGAAAATGAGCTGACACCCACCCTCCTCACCTGCAAGGTTTCTGTGAGATCCTAACAAGATGTTAGAAGTTGAATCACTCTAACAACTGTGAGGGCATATGCCAAATACAGAGTGTGGGCCTCACCTTCACGTGGTGCCAAAGTTGTGACCACCATGGACAGAGGTGACTCAGTGCATTCCCCAGAGAGATATGACGGCAGGGACACGTGGCCAGGGACACATGCCTTGGGGCGTTCAGATACCTCCCCCACCCCACCCCCACCTGAGGGAGGAAGCCATAGGAATTGCCTCCAGCTATGACCACATTCTGGGAGTTTCTCACTGTACCAGAGGGGATTAGAAGCACCTTCAAGTTTGCAAAGCGCACAAACTCCCTAATCCATAAAGCAAGGCTGTTCCACGGGCACCAAAGAATCCACCCTCAACTCCACAGCCATTGAGAACCAGTCTGGAAAAGGAAAGGCCTCAGTGTGTCTTGAGTCAATCGCTATATTCCCTTACATGTGCCATGAACTTCAACTGACAGCTCACAGTTGACCACTGAACTACATAGGCCTGACCTGCCCAGGTCTGCTTTTATGTGGATTTTCTCCTGCCTCTGCCACCCCGGAGACAGCAAGACCAACCCCTCTTCTCCTTCCTCCTCCACCTAAGCCAGTTCCAAGGTGAGGATGCGAAGATGAAGACCTTTAAGGAATAGTAAATGCATTTTTTCTTCCTTATGATTTTCTTAAGCTTCCTTGATTATAAGAAAGAGTAGATAGTACATAAAACGTTAAGAAATTGTTATTTTTTTCTGTTATCAATAAAGCTTCTGGTCCACTTTTGGGGAGTCAAAAGTTAGGTACACATCTTTGCACAGGGGTCAGCACCCCAGCCCCCATGTCGGTGAAGAGTGTACTGAATTTTCAATCTCATAAACTACTGCCCGGAGATGAGTCTATGAAACAAAATATCTAAGCCTGAAAAGCTGTCTTTTAAAAATAAGCCTACCTCCAGGGGATCAAGGTGAACACAGCAGTGATAAGTCATGCTGATAGCAGCTCCTCTTATCATTTGTTTACTTTTTAGAGACATGGTTGTGCAGGATAGAGTACATTGGCACAATCATAGCTCATGGTAGCCTCAAACTCCTGGGCTCAAGTGGTCTTTCTGCCTCAGCCTTCCAAGTAGCTGGGACTACAGGTGCCTGCAACAAAGCTCTGTTTGTTTTTCTGTTTTTTGCAGAGATGTTGTCCAGGCTGGTCTCCAGTTCCTGGCCTCAAGCAATCCTCCAGCCTCCGGCCTCCCAAAGTGTTGGGATTACAGGTTCCTCCACAGGGGAGGGAGAAAACAAAGGCATTCCCAGAGAGAGAACACTGAGATGTAACTGACTTCTGCTATAAAGGAGAAGGGGCGGGGTCCGTACATGTTCTTTGGTTCCCAGTAAAGTCTCATTTTGAGGTGGAACATTCTGGGCATTTGCATCTCACTCCCTTCTGAATCTGCCTGGTTTGCCTGTCAGAGGTTCTCTGCTGTGTTCCTCTGGTGCTGTGGATTGAATGCTCCCCCCAAAGCCTGTGTTGAAATGTATTGCCCTTGGGATGATAGTAAGAGGTGATTAGGGGGCAGGGCCCTTATGAATAGATTCAAGTTGTTACTGCGAGAAAGGGTTGTTCTAAGAATGAGCTCGGCCCTCTCTCTCTTCCACCTCCCTCCATGGAATGACTCCAGCACGAAGCCCCTCACTGTACAGTGGTACCTTGATGTTGAATTTCGCAATCTCCAGAACTGTATAAAATAAATTTCTTCATAAATTACCCATCTGTGGTATTCTATTATAGAAACACGGAACAGACTAAGACTTCTTGCATAAAGGCTGGTCCAAGGCTGTGCTCAGGCTGCTCTGACCTTAGTGGGTTTGACCCTGACTTGGGCCCAGCAATATGTTGCAAGTTTCTAATCATCTTAATCTAAAAAAGGCTGACTTGGTATACAACGCAGGGGTCAGGATAGGAGTTGTGCAGAGGGCATCTGCAATGTCCTCAACAACTTGGGGATCTTCCCAACTATATCCAATCTTCCAGAATGATCTAAGGGAAATCAACGTGCGCGGGTTGGTGGTGAGAAGACCTTTGTGGACACCCAGCACTGGCAAACCACATGCAGGAAGTTCAAACTGGAGTCTTGTGTCAAAGCGTTTTTGTTGCAGTGAGGTCACAGCCAATGATTTCAGACACTCTTTGGACTGGCAAGGATGCATTTTGGAAAATTGTGGAAAATTTCCAAAATTGGCTCTCTCTGTGGACCCAGAACAGTGTTTTTCAACCTTTTTAAAAATTTTTTTTTATTTCATGGCACACTCGAACCTATAGTTAAACTTCACGGCACGTTTAAATTATGTTAATAAAAAAAAAAAGTAAAATAAAGAGAATATACTTACTGTGCTCTGAACTTCTTTCAAAAATAATTTAGTTAATGATCTTTAAAAATTTTCACCACACGCTAAGATCCTCTCCAGCACACCAGCTGAAAATCACTGCCCTAGAGTAGCCTCAAAAAATTAGGATTTAAATAGGACTATGCGACCATTTCCAAAGTTGATCTGCTCCTATGCTACCAGTGCAATGAAAACCATGTATAAATAGATTAAATAAGATTCTTGTGTTTTGTATTAAAATATTTTATATTAATCATTCAAACTTCATTTTTATACAACGAATGCATACATCGTTGGGGGGAGTGTGTCTCACTGGATGCAGGGGCAGGGCTGATGGGCAGGAGTAAGGGGGGACGGGACAGGGAGGCCTTTGGCACCTCCCTTTGCTCGGCCAGCCGCCCTGTGCATGTTCTCAGAGGAAGAGCTGGGCTCACAGCCCACAGTGGGTGGCATACTGGAGAGATGGACCCAAGGTGGCCTATGGAAGACACTTCCCGAGGAGATGTGACCTTTCCAGGCCTTTCTGTCTGCAGCTGCATTTGCGTGACCTGAATGAGCCCTCCAGAATACCTAGTTCTTGACATATGGTGGCTGTGGCATGTCACGACATGAAATGGGGACTGCTCTGAGTGTGTGTGTGTGTACATATAGACATCTGCATCATCTCCACTCTTATACCGCCTGCGCCCCGTCCTGCCCTCGCTCACAGCCCCGCGCCTAAGCAGCGGGCATGTCGGCCTTGCTGAGCGCGATGGCCAGCTCCAGGTCCTCCTGCTCCTGCCGCCGCAGCCTCGCCAGCCTCTCCTGCTCTGCCTTCTCGCTCTCCCGCTTGGCCCACGCCAGCTGCTGCTCCTCATTGCCAAACTGCAAAAGAAAAAGGGAGGGTGGGTTATATGGCTCTGGGGCTGACACCTGTCAGCTGTCAGGGATTTGCAAGGCTAGAAGGTAGCATGGAAGGGGGGACACATGGCTGAGTGTGACCTTAACTACGACCTCTGGGCCTCAGAGAAACCAGCTGCCCCGCCCCTTAGGGAGAACCTGGGACAGACAACACCAGGATGCTGGGTGGCCAAGAGGTGCTGAGACGGGAGGTTCAGGTACACATACATCTGAGCTGCACGTGCGCCAGGGGCTCTGAAGCCCCAGGATGCAGGGACAACTCTGCCCCCTGCAAGTGCAGCATCTCTGTCCCCAGCCATGCTGGGGAGCTCTCATCCACACATTCACCAAAGTCCTGGTATTTACTTGCCATAAGGAGTTTTTATAGAGATATTTTTCTGAAATGTTCAATTTTTAAAAATCACTTTTTTAAATAAAATGGGAGAAAACCATCTTGATCCAGAGATAGGTGATCTCAAACCATTCAACATATCTTAGCTGAAAAGAAAAGCCAGGGCAGTGAGTGCCCGTAGCTCAGTGGGTAGAGCGCTGGCCACATACACGGAGGCTGGCGGGTTCGAACCTGGCCTGGGCCTACTAAAAAACAATGACAACTGCAACAGAAAAAAAAATAGCTGGGCATTGTGGCGGGCACCTGTAGTCCCAGCTACTTGGGAGGCTAAAGCAAGAGAATCGCTTAAACCCAAGAGTTTGAGGTTCCTGTGAGCTGTGACGTCATTGCACTCTACCCAGGGCGACAGCTTAAAACTCTGTCTCAAAAATAAAAAGAAAAGAAAAGCCGTATTGGAAAGCCCCTCCCTGGCATGGGCTCTCATTTCCCTGACATTCCCATAACTGTGTGCTCTGTCCCCACATGAGACACCTCCAGCACTGTTGGCTCCGAGAAAAGCTGCTGCTTGTTTGGTCTTAAAGGTTTCCCTTAATCAACATCTCTCTCCATCCAATGCTCTGCTAAACTTTATTGGGGCAACACTAAAGATAAGACACATGTATAGATATGACACGTGCAGGGGTGTGGCTCTTCCCAAAGTCCCCTTAGGAGCAGAGTGACAAGCTCACTATGGTCTAGGGCAGTGGTTCTTAACCTGTCGGTCACGACCCACAGAACTGTATTAAAGGGTTGTAGCATTAGGAAAGTTGAGAACCACCAATCCAGGCCCTCATGGGGGCCCATGTAGACTCCCCCAGGGGCACTGAGGAAGGATACACATGGGAACACTCATGGCCACTTCTCCACACAGCATAGCATAGCATGTGTGACAACCCAGGGTGTGGGCCTGCTGTCACAGCACCCCTCTGACCAGAGGAGGACACTCTAGACTCCCTTCCTGGGCCCAAGGAAGGGGCATGAGGCTATCAGCTGTGACTGAGGGGGAGGCTGGGTGAGCACTGGCCTGCATGCCATCTTGGGTTCGAGGCTCAGTGCCCCACCTGAAGTCAATAGGACACAGCATGGGCTGGGAGCAGAGGCTTGTGGGCCCTAGAAGGGAGTAGAGATGGCCCCAGGGAAGCTCTACAGGCGAGTGAGTAGCTGTTTCTGAAGGCTTCACAGCCTAATGGCTAGTATGGGGGAGGGATGAGTGGAAGGAGTCAGATGTGGCAACCAGGATAGCGCAGAGCCCAGGAGGCTTTCCTCCAGCTGACCCTGGGACTCAGACAGGGGGCAGGTGTGTGGCAGTTCAGTATGAAGAAAAAATGTCCTCTGGGAAGAAAGGCCAAGGCTTGATTACTTAGAGGCACTGCCCAAATGAGCACTTGGGGACGTAATGGATCTCTGGGTTGGAATCTGAAACCTGGTCCTTCCTCCTGGCCTTTGTGTTCCCATCACAGGCCACAGATAAGTGCCTCCAACCCCATACACACGCTTTGGGGAATTTCCGACACCTCATCAGGAGAAAAACAAGGAAAAAACAGCAAATGCTGGTGGAAACTGTTCCATAGTGCTACTGACAGGGACCTCGCCCTCCGCCAGCCCTGCAGATGGCAGTGGGGGGAGCTCACAGGAGTGACTGCCATGATTCTAATCAAAGCCCAGAACCAGCTCCGAGGAGCCAAGTAACAGGCCTGTTGGGTCCAAACCACACCTCTTGGCCTTTTCTTCTTAGCTCAAGGGTCCCAAAAATGTCACAGAAGAGCCTCCCGCTTGAGGGGTCTGCATTCCCAAATTAAACATGCAACAGGAAAGTTCTGGGTGGCTTCGGAGTCCACTGGTTCAAGGCTGGCTCATGAATCAGACACTGAGACTTGTGTTACGAGGTTATGAGATTTGCACACATTTGTTGTGATGTCTGGGCGAGGTGTCCAAAAAGAAGAGTCTCTGTAGCTCCCTCTATGTCTTGAACAAGGGAGACAGGGCCACTTTCTAGTTCTCTGATTTAGGTGGATCATAAGATGGACCGGGATGTGGAAGGCCCATGTGTGCTGAGGTTGCGTGAATGGCAGCTGGGATGCACACCAGCTCTGAGCCTCTGGTACAGCAAGGAACAGAGACGCAGCAGGTACAAGAACACTGCCTTTCCAAGACACCCTTGCTGAGGCCTGCCCACTCAGGATGCAAGTTAAGCAGTTTGATTTCTGTAGTCTCTTGGAAATTCATAGTACAGATGCCTTGGCACACGGGAGCGGGGGGCATCGTAGACAGCCCCCAGAAGCACCCAGCACTTCTCCTCGCTAGGAACAGATACACCTGTGCTCTGAGGCACCTGAGCACACCCTATGGCAGGGGTCCTGAAACTGCAGCCCATGGGCCACATGAGTGGTGTGATTGTGTTTGTTCTCGTTTTGTTTTTTTACTTCAAAATAAGATATGTGCAGTGTGCAAAGGAATTTGTTCATAGTTTTTTCTTTTAAACTATAGTCCGGCCCTCCAACGGTCTGAGAGACAGTGAATTGGCCCCCTGTTTAAAAAGTTTGAGGATGCCTGCCCTACAGCATGCAGGGACAGCCCTAGCTGTATCCTGTTCCTTTACTTATTCTTATGTGGAAATTGCATCTAAGAGCACAGCTTAGCTTATGGGAGATCTGTGTGCTACTCTTAATGCAGACTTACAAGAAAAAGAAGAACCATTCTACTAGCCTATAAATGCTACTTCCTAATAAACACACTCCCTTGAGGCAGAAAGGTTTCTTTTAAAAGAAATGCCAGAGAAGGAAGAAGTTTTCTTGAACAGCTACAAGCACAAATAGCCCATTGATGGAAATTCAGGGCTCATAAATTAGAGAGTTCCAGAGTGGCACAGAGGGGGCTCCAAGGCTCCAAAGGGCTAATCAAAAGCAGTGTGTGAGTGACATAAGTTTCCCTGATAGCCAACATGGACTGAGTTGCTTTTGCTTGGGTAACAACACATCCTGAACAGCACTCTTAGAACAGCTGATCTGCAAGATTCCTGCTGCCAGTCTGCTGGGCAGCTGGAGACCAATTAGCACTGACTCGGGGAGGTGGAAATACTCAAACTTGGGGAGGTGGAAATACTCAAACTGGAGGAACCCCAGCTTTGGCCTCTTCTAAGTAAGCACAAATATTCAAGGTCTGGTGACCCTAGATACCGTATATACTTGAGTATAAGCCGAGTTTTTTCCAGCACAAATGCCGAGTTCGGGTTTTTCGGGACAAATTTTGTGCCCAAAAAACTCGGCTTATACTCGAGTATATACGGTACCACTGGCCCATCAGGTGAACCCCCAAATGACATAAACCTGGAGAGATGTCCTGAGTCCCCAGAGAAGGGATGGGTAAGACTATGATATGATCAAGGAGACAAACAAAAACAATGAAGTGTCCTGTCTTTGCTCAACCCATCCCATCCGAGTAAGCCAAACTGCACTACCTGATAACTTCCTCTGGAAAAACCAGGGCATTTACAGTAGAAAAGGTGGTTTTAAACAGAAGATCAGCAGAGATGTACACTAGCCTGGGCACAAATTGATTCCCTACCTGAAGATGAGGATGATGAATGACCGAGGCGGGGGTGGGGGTGGGGGGGACTGGGGTGTGTGTGTGTGTTTTAAAATCAAAGTTAACAACTGTTTTGGAGCAACCAGAAATGTGAAGCGAAACAACAGCTTAAGGCCTAGGGTAGTTAAAAAAAAAAAAAAAAAAAAAAAGAGCCCTTTGGGGGTGGGGGTTAGGGTCACAGGAAATACAACCGTTCATTTCAGAAAGAGAACAGTCATTTCTTCAAGCAAACTTCACTCACTTAACTTTTCCCTACCCAAGACAGAATACCTGAGTCATGTGTGAATAGCTCTTTTTTTTCAACAGTATTTAATATTTTTCCACCAGAAAATAAACGGTATGCTATACAAGAAACTCTAAATAAAGTAGGTTTTGTTTCTGGTTTTTATTAACAATGTCACCATTTTGTACCCATCCATAGTGTGCACAAACTGTCAACACAACTGAACTAACTGCCATCATAAAATATTTACAGGTCAACAGGAGCCAGCAACGTGGTAGGGTCTTGGGCAATTTTAAATAAGCCGCAGGGTAGCTATGCACAGTGGATGTCACCAAGATGGCTTGGAAACAAATCGGATGTTTTTTGTTCATTGATATGGCAGGGCTTATTTTAAAATGGATAGCCAACTACAAATAATACACCTTACATTTAATGAGGAAACTAGATATTTAACACATTTGAGGGAGGAAAACCTTATTTTGTGAAATTGATTTCTGAGAAGACAACATGTGCAGTTCTTAGAGAATAAGTTTTATGTACCAAGGAGGGTGCTGAAGAACTCCCTCAAGGGACAGCATTTGACAATTGGGAATATTTTTCTTACAGAGGAAACAAAGCCAGATTTTCAGAATCCCAGGACCAGCTTCTGAAAAGGCACTTAACTTTGCTAAGTGTCTTTTTTGAACCCTTTTGTTTTGTTTCATGTTGGCAAAAGGATAGGGTTCAGAGTGGTTGTTCTAGATTGGATTTATTTTTTACAGGCCGCTGTTAAACGAAAAAAAAGTAAAAAAAAAAAAAAAAAAAAAAAAAAAAAAAAATCAAATTGTTTTTCCTTTGTGTTCCATGCAAAGCCTTCAATTTGTGCTTGCTGCACAAAACACATCTGGCCAGAACCACCAGGACTTTGTGCATGGAGACCTTTCTGGGGACAACAGAATCCTAACCTAACTTTTGCAATATTGTTTTCATACTTTGGAAGTGTGTGACATTCTGGCTTCCAAAAATCACTGAAGGCAATAGCTTCATGTGACAGAAATAATAAAAAGAGTCTACCATGAAGGACAGAAATGGACACGTTCTACCACCCTGCTGGAAGAAAACCATATGCCTTTACCATACATAGAATATACAAACCATAGCTCTTTTTTTATTGAGAAATTTTTTCTGACAGAAGCAGCAATACCAAATAAATAACACAAATGACAGACAGCATGAGGTGCCAAGGACGAATAAGCTGGGAGGTTTGTCAAGTGAAGGAGACAAAAAATAAAATAAAATAAATAACCCCAGAGGAGCTACAAGCGGAGGATGGGAGGGGTGCCGCGGGCGCGGAGGACTCAACTTACAGAGGTGAAGTCTGCAAAGCCCGAGGAAGAGGCCTTAGAAGGCTTAGCTGAAGAGAAGGGGACAAATGGATCTTTTCCACTAAATGGGTCCCCAAACCCCTTTTTATTTTGGAACGGGTCGCCGCTGTCAGCCCCGAGTGGCTGGAATGGATCAGGGGGTTCGGGGAAGTCTGCAGAACCAAGCTGGCTTACAGGTGTACTTTTACCTGGAAAGTTTAGGAGAAAAACAAAAGGAGAAAGAAAGAAATATAAGTGACTCACTACTGAATACAGCAGGGTAAATGAGTGGGGCAAGCCTGGCTGACTTCTCTGGAAACCCTTTTGCCTTTCTGGGAAGAGCTAGGAATTCAGCTAATGGGATGGACCCTGGGAAATGCCAGTTTTATTCAGCTTTATCCCAGGGACCTAACAGGTTGTGAATGACAAAATAAACACTTTGGATGACATAGACACACAAACCCACACACACACACCAGCCAAAACGTGAGAGTTGTCCTTAAAGAGTTTAGAGGCAGGCGCATTTCAAAGTGATTTGAGATTTTAACACACTGTGTTAAAATCACGGCTGAGCAGAGAAATATACTGCAAGCTTCTAACAGTTAAGAAAGGGGGGGATTAGTTTCACAATGTGGTCGAGTTATTAGGCATGTTAGTTAGGAGGGTCTGTAGGCGGTTCACCAGACCACTGCCCTGTTTAAATTCTTTTCCGCTCCCACCGCTGTCCCTTTGGTGTTGGTGGAGGATGGAAGCAGGGTTTGTTTGGGCCCTTCTAGATTTTTGCCGAGCAGGTGACTCCAGGATGTCTGGGTCCTAGCAAGGCACATCTCAATTTAGAACTGGAGGGAAATTAAGACCATGGGGAGTGGGGGTGGGGTGGGGGGTGGCCTGGGAGTAGGTGGCTTCTCCCAGTGTGACCTGCCAATGTGCGCATTCACGGGGCCTCTCAAGACCTGCTTAGTGAAGGGAGGCCCCCTGCTAGAAGAGCCTCTTGGAATCTGCCATTTTGCAGCCCAGCACAGCTGACCTGATGCTCCTGCCCAACACCATTCTGTCCACCCAACGGATACCCAGGGTGGTCAGAGCATCTGCAGGGCCAGACATTCAATCTGTTCTGAGCAGCACCCCAGGCTGGAGGCTTGACAACACTTGACACAATTCCAATTTGCTTACTGAGCTGCCAAATGTTGACTCTTTAAGTTCCAAAGCTAATGTTCAAAAAGAAAGTAAAAACTCCATGGTTGATCCTGGACCTCTAGCTGCATGGTACCCTGATTCCTGGCAGCAACCAGCCCTGGAATGCACACCTTCCTCACTGGCCTCAGTCCCCTCCATGCCCAGATCTAAAGCTATTCTCTATACTTCCTCAGCAAATCAACCAGCCCAGGCCACAATTCTGATGGCCCAAAGGGCTACAGGGCCACAGCCTGCATCTGCCACCTGTAGCTCTGGGGCTTTGGCAAAGGCAAGCGCCTTCTCCCCACTTTGTTTTCCTTATCTGCAAAGTGGAAATGAAGAGCAGGGGCTCACATGAGGTGACCGGCATGGGGGGGTCTGCAGCCCCCTTTCTGGAAATGGAACTTTACTTGTCTCTCAATTGGGGCCAACTGGAACTGGGTGGCGTAACGTACAGCTGCTGGCCCCCAGTCTGCTCTAAGCCTCAGGGACAGAGCCATGAGCATCGAGGGCACAGGTGATCAAGGAAGCAACAGGAATGAGTTCAGGCAGGATCACCCACTCCTGTGAGAGTCTCGAGTCTCGCCTAGATAGTGTTGGGACATTTACAGTGGTGCCAGGGGTATGGCCATATGTGGGTGCATTAGTCACTGGAACTAGAGGACCTGGCCTGCTCACTGCCCAGCACAGCCACTGCCCCTTTTTGTGCATTCAAGGAAACATGAACAGTCTTCTTCCTTTTTGTGGTGTGCACAGGACATGGAGCCACAAGCGTGGGCAGCCTACCCCTGTAGCCAGCACATGGCTGTCAGTACAGAGTAGCGCAAAGGGGGTCTGCCTGGGTTGCTGCAGAGTTCCTGGCCAACCTCTAGCCACCAGGTGGGAAACCTTTCCAGATTTTCATTGCCACAGCAGCACCCTGCTGCGGGTCCATCTATGCTGATTTTCTTTCTTCTTCTTCTTCTTTTTTTTTTTTTTATAGAGACAGAGTCGCACTTTATCACCCTCCGTAGAGTGTCATGGTATCACATAGCTCACAGAAACCTCCAACTCTTGGGCTTAGGAGATTCTCTTGCCTCAGCCTCCTGAATAGAGGTGCCCGCCACAACGCCCGGCTATTTTTTTGTTGCAGTTTGGCTGGGGCCTGGGTTTGAACCCACCACCCTCAGTATATGCGGCCAGTGCCCTACCCATCTATGCAGATTTCCTAGAAGTGAAACTGCAAGGTTGAAGGGCATGCCCACTGTGGCCTGCCATCTCAGTTATACTGCCCAGTGGCTTCAAATCAACTCAGTCAGCCACCAGCCCAGCTAGCAAAGCAGCCCTGGAAGCAGAAGGGGTCCACACAGACAGCTGTGCCCAAACCCCAGGGTGAGCCACACTAGAGACCCTTCCTCACAAAGATGGTGCCCAGCCCACCTTGGGGCAAGAATGTGGGCCTTGCTCTCCCTCTGACAACACCTGACTTCTCAGGGAGGTCCCACAGCCTGCTGTGTCTTGTCCCTTCTTATTCCCAAATGTCCCTCCTGCCTGCCGCTCTGTGCCATCTGCCCTATCCCTTCTTCCTCCCTTGACCTTCCTGGGCCTCCTGGCCACACAGCCCCCCTAGTCTATCCTGCTGGTCTTTAAAAACTGTCCCTCCCCAACTCTCCACCCCTATTAGCTTGCTCCATGGGATGAGTCCTGGGCAAGCCATTCCTCCCTTCGGAGGGGGCAGGCAGCTCTGTGGGAGGGACCTGAGGACCCCATGCTCTCCCTGAGAGGAATAGGGGCTCCACCACCCCCGGCCGGAGGGGGCCAGGTGCGCTACCTCTAGCTCTCCCATCCCTAGAAACCATCTCCCCCCACCTTGACTGCCTCCCCTCAGCCAAACCCACCAGCACAGTGACTTTTTCCTCACGCTGCTCAGCCGTCACCAGGCCTCTCCACACAGGTACCTTTCTGCCCTGCCTGGCTCTGGTCCTTCCTTCCAGCATCACCTGGAAGCAGCCTTAAGGCTGGCTAGTCTGGCTAAGAGAACTCTCAAGTCTACAGTCTCTGCAGCCCTTGTCACACAGCCTTGTTGTCACATCACTTAATTGTGTAGTTTTTCTCTCTCTTGGACAGTTCCATGTGGCTGGGGGCCCTGCTGTCAACCCCGTGTCTCCCCTGCCCTCTAATGAATGAAGCCTCCCTCCCCCCCAGACAAAAAAAACACTCATTTCCACTCCAGTCCCACCTCAGGCTGACAAGTCCCTGTGAATTGGAAAGGCCCTCATAACTGGCAGTACCAAGCTCATCTCCTGACAGCCCTCCTCAGGGTCTGGGCACACATCTCTCCCCCAGTAGCCCCAGAGCTTCTTTGCTGGCTCTGCCCAGAAGGTACTACCAACTCAAACTACTACAGGCTGGCACCTGTGTTCAGCTCTGAAGACCCACTGTGGGGTATGGCGGATGTGGCCCTGAAAGATGGTGAGAGGCATAGCAGCCACCTCCTTGGCCCTGCAAGGCCACTCTCAGTCTCAATATCCTAATCCAAGAAAAGGGCTGAACTATGCCACTACCTTCCCCAAATTCATATGTTGATGTCCTAACACCCACTAACTCAGGACACGACTATATTTGGAGATAGGATCTTTAAAGGAGCAATTATACGAAAAACAGGTGATTGGGGTGGGCCTTGACCCAACGACTGATGTCCTCAAAGAAGGGGAGCTCAGAATGCAGACATACACAGAGATGACCACAGGAAGCCTGAGCAAGCCAGGGGAAGAGGCTTCAGGAGAACCCATCTGCTGAACACTGACATTTGTTGTTTAAGCCGAGCAGCTGCCCCAGCAGAATCATGCTGGAGTGAGGAGGGGGCATGCCTGAATGGGAGCAGGTATATGTGAGGAGACACCAAGGCCACCGGCAGTGGTACCCTGGCAGATAGTGTCTTGCCCATGGGTTTTCATGTGGAAGAGACGTTGGCCTCAGCCAGTCTCTTGCACCCCTCTCTGCCTCTGCATAGCCTCTCCCTTCACCTAGAAGCCCCTCTCTCTGATCAGGCGCTGACACAGCTCTGTCCAAGTCCCCTGGCACTGGCCTCTAGCATGCCCAAGGGTCAGCTCTGTGAGACCTGGGCCCAGCACACTGCAGGTGTCAGCCATTAGTGCCCTGTGTCCTTGGTGCTGGCCAGCCCAGGGCTTGGCAAACAATGGGCTTTGGCAGGTCCTCAAGAGGCAGGTGCTGCCCATATAGACTCCACAGGTCCTAAAGGACCCAGGGCCCTCTGGGGAAGCACCTCTGGGAAACCAGAAGGGAATAAAGGCACCAGGTCTTCCTGGATTGTAGAAAAGAGCTACCGTATATACTCGAGTATATACGGTAAATTAACCCAGGTGGCAAATTCTAGCAAAGGAAAACAGTATGCATTTGCAAGGGGCAGGCTGACCTGGGGTGGACCAGTGACTGGGCAGTGGGGCAAGAGGAGGCTAACCCCAGCTAGGCCCCCAAGAGCAACCATCACCGTGCTGAAGGTTCAAATAAATTAATCATTTCTGAATTGTTTTTCTTCTTTTCAGAGAAGATCTCTCTCCCTTGGTTTGGGGGATTAAAAAAACAAAACAAAAACAACTGGGAGGGGTGGTTTAAGAATCCAGCCTGCTACAATTTTGAGCTGAGGCTTCTGACGAGCTAAGAGATTACTGAAGAGATGAAAAGCTTCGTTTACACCAAGAATTGCCTCCGCCTGGTTTTGCTCCGTTGCCCGAAACCATTGTTATTTAGAAATCATGACTATGTTAATATGAAACCAAGGCACATCAACTGCTTGCCTCTTGTTTTCAGAGGGGAAAAAACGGTTTTTTCTCAGGCGCCTGTATTTGCGCTTTGGCATAGAGGCGATATTGCACCTGACACGGCCAAGATTGGCCAAGTTCCCTGTCCACCTTACTAGTGATCAGAAACTTTGTACGAAGAAGCCCGTGCCATCACTGCAGGGGTAATGCCCTTCAGCCAAACTTCCCACTTTTGCACATTGATTTATTTTTAGCAGCTGTATTTTAAAACATTCTGGGTCTAGTTCCTGCTTTTATGTAACCACTTCTGCTAACTCCTTAATCGTTTTTCCGATTTTCTGAGGTGCAGCTTATCTCGAATGTGACAAAGTGACTTTAATTTGCCTCCAGGCTCTGAAACCATCTCATGATAATGTGACCAAAGCCAGGGTTTCATGCTTTTTCACAGCTCCAGGAAACATGAGTAAGGAGAGATCTTTATTGAGGCATGTTTCAGAGAAGGGGTCAGAAATCGTTAAAAAAAAAAAATCAGTATAAAAACTAACTTGGATGATGCAGGCCCACGGTTTGGTACCATCGTTCTTAGACATCTGTGCCAAGACCCCCCCCATAGTATAGAAGGCAAAGAATAAAGACAAACGAAATTCTGGACCCCTGAGACTGCTCATTCAACACCCAAGGTGAGTCTCCACTAACAGGGGGCGCAAGGAATATAAGATTGAAGCAAAAGCAAAATAGAACTTATTTTCAAACCACAGCAGTTTCAACAGTTACCCAAGCGGTGTACCGAAACCACACACAGGACTGACTTTAGCAAAAACAATAAGAACAGAATGGTTTACCACAGTGTGTGCTGTTAAAAAAAAAAACAAAAAAAAAACTCAGTGGCCGGCTCCACCCTAGAAATTTCTTTAATTCTTCTATTTCTCAAGCTTTTCAGGGCTGTGAGTGCCCCTGGCACCCAGGCTTCACATCAGAACGAAGCTCACAGTTCTGCCTTTTTTATGCGTTGCAGGAAAACCTTTGCCTGAAGGGTCCCCCAGAGCCAGAGTGGGAAGAAAGGACAGAATATAAATACACCCCCCAGCACTAAAAATGGTGAACACACCTTGGAAAACCTGGAAGACGGGAAACTCTCTTGGTTTAAGTTCTTAGTACTTAGGAAAAAAGAGGTTTTAGGTAATGTACAGTCTTAATAAATCTGATTAATAAGAATATTAAAAACACACAAGAATGTGTATGTGTGCGCGTGCACCGGATCCAATCAGACACTTGCTGAGTTCTGTATATACAGTTTAGTGCTATAGTTGGAAAATGCACCTCTGTAGATGAGAGAAAAACAAAGAAAATAAAACAAAAAAAACCCCAAAAGGTTTGTGGTCGGGGCAGCTGCTCACCTCAGCTATTGTCCTGTGCAACACAGAATGTTCACACAACTGCCATTCATCCCAACACAGAACAACCACACAACTGTCATTCACCCTGCACAACACAGAACGACCACACAACTGTCATTCATCCCACACAACACAGAACGACCACACAACTGTCATTCATCCCACACAACACAGAACGACCACACAACTGTCATTCACCCCGCACAACACAGAACGACCACACAACTGTCATTCACCCCACACAACACAGAACAACCACACAACTGTCATTCACCCCACACAACACAGAACGACCACACAACTGTCATTCATCCTGCACAACACAGAATGACCACACAACTGTCATTCATTCCACACAACTGTCATTCATCCTATACAACACGGAACAACCACACAATTGCCAGGCTTCTGAGAGTCACATCACACAGGAGGGCTGATGCCGGGAGGGAGCACCACTTGGGCAAAGCTCTTCCAAGGCCACTGACATCTGCCCTTGCTCCTCCTTCCCCACACAGCCAGCAAAAAAAAACAAAAAAACACTTAGCTGGGAAGAGAGGGGAGAAAAAGAGAAACCAGGTTGTCTGGAGCATAATTTTTAAAATTTATAATCACTTGAGGTCTTATATGAGAAAAGACTGCTTTTCCCCAACTAATTTCGACGTTTTCCTCTGATGGGTCCTCTGGTTCCCATCCAAGGGGGCTGAGAGGAGTTGAATTTTTAAAACACTGTGGCGCAAACGACCATGTCAAGCACTTGCAAGCCGGGAGTCCTGCAGACACCAGCCCCAGGCTCACTGCAGCAGATCAAAGCCATGCCAAGTAGCACAGCCGTGGGAGATAAAAATCTGAGGTCCCCGTGATCGCAGCGTTGAGATTTTCCACTAAAAATATTTACCAAATTTTAAGAAAATCTGCTTAAAGCATTGAAGGGAACAGGATGAGGTTTGGTTCTGAATTGTTGAGAAAAGCTGAACAAATATTTACTATGATCCACCTACAACTGATGTGTTTTCATTCTCTGGGAGGCATTTGAGGGGGTCAGGGATTGGGGACATTTCACTGAGCTGACCAGCCTGGAAGCCATGGTCTCAATCCACCATTATAAAAAAAAAAGGAGAAAAGGGGGGGAAATGAGGCACACTTTTTGGGTCCTCAGAAGGCAGATATCATGTGAGGTGAGAACAATATTCTAGAGGTTACCACAAAAGGCTCCTTTATGACATTTACATGAAACCTGCCTGACTGGGGTTACTTTAGCTCTGTAGCAGAAAAGAGGTGTGAGCATGAGTGCGCAGAGGGTGGGGTCCATGATTTGGAAATGAATCTACAAATCACAACAAAAATAATAGACTACCAGGTGCCCTAGTTCTGCTTTCCTGGAAAAGACTACACTTGTTCTTTGACAGGCACCTTTGATGAGATCTGCTTGAGCATCCCTGGTTGCTGGCCCTGTCCCCTCTGTTGGCGGGGGAGCCCAGCTTTTTTGATCCTCCCTGTAGAAAGCACCAACATTGCCAGAATGCCACCTCTGCAAAGTTTAAGGAGGTGGTGCCATGCCCACATTTAACAAAATCTCCAAAGAACACAGGGTCTGGCGGCTGGTTAGGGGGTCGTGCACACATGCACCAGAGTGGAAAGGTTTCAAAGAGCCTCTGCAAAGGGGAAGAAGCAAAGGGCGAGGGAGCTCCCATGGTCAGGAGGGGCCACAGGAAGAGTCAAGCCTGGGTGGGCAGCCCCCACTCTTGCTCTGTTTAGAGTCAGGTCCCACATCACCCATGTGCATGGGCCGTTCTGCAGATAGCAATGTCAGGGTGAGGGGCGCTGACTCAGTGCCTTGAGTGAAAGATGAAAGATGAGGGGCTGTATTCATCCTGTCAGAAAAACTGTGAGCGGGGAGGCTGTGCCTGGGGCTGCAGCCTTGGTCCCCTCACAGGTGGAGCCTTTACCCAGTGAGGGGCTGGGGAGTCTTGGAGGCAGGTACACTTGGGCTGCCTATCCCTCCACACCGACACTCAGATGTAGATGACTGGTGGCCTCTCTGGGCAGGCACCTCACCCCACGGCCCTCCAGAGCTCTGGCAGAGTTCCTCTGCTCTGGGACCCCAGGCCTGGGCTTGTGTACCCCACTGAACATCAGATGTCAACCAAGTCACATGACACCCACTCAATCCACCCTTTTGGGTGCAGAGGGTAAGTGTATGCCGAGGTAGGCAAATGTTTCTATTTTTAAACTCTGGATTATGCAGAACAGAAATCGCCCTAAACAACAATCCTCCGCAAGAGGCTGGCACCACTCCCTCTCCCCAGAACAGAACCCTTTTTGGGCTGGGAACCCTTGGTGCCATCAGGGACTCACACGCAGCCCTGGGAGAGAGGAAGCGCCAAAGTTCCCCTGACCATAGCAGTGCTGGGGGCACAGGGTGAGAGTGAACAAAAAAGGGGGACTCCACCAGGTGGGGAGCTTTAGGCTCCTCTGGAGTCCCCCAACCCCCAATCCTGGCTGGCAGGCAAGTGCCGGAATTTTCCATGTCCCTTGAGATGGTGAAACCATTTGTCCCGTTCTAAAACTTCGAATGTACCCACTACATTATCTCTTTGAGATCATCGTGGGAACGGAATTAAAGTAGTTAAGTTCAAGGCTGAGGTGCTAACCGCACGGTTCAAATGGAGATGCCATTTTAAAATTGGATCTTGTGCAATAAACAAGGGGTTTCAGGACCAAAACGGGCAAATGATGGGAGAGATCACTGACCACCTTGGTTTCGACCTTGACGTGGCATTTCAGAGGAGCTGGTGTCATTTAGGAACTCAGAGTTTCCTCTGCCATAACTGTGTCCTGTGTGTCGGACCACTGGGATGATCAAAATAACAGTTACAGCAAGAACCCAGTCACCTAGTGTGGACTCCCTACACAGGTATAGGAGGGGACTTTGCTAGAGAGAAAGGATTTTTGCCTTTTTTGGAGAGAGCCATGTGAATCAAACAGGATGCTCATTAAATTACATTTCACGCAATTTAAGTAAAAGTTGCTCACCAGGAGAATTGTGGGGAGGGGGCAAAAAGGCACCGTGATCATCATCATCACATGCACGACACTATTTAGGAGGTGAAAAGGTCGTGAGCAGTAATAAAGTGATCATTAAATTGGAGACAGGTTAAAGGTGACTGGCTGGTTAGCGGTAGAGGCTCACAGGCTGGTGTCACCCAGGCGCTGCAGGAACCGCAATACAGGACTGCGCTGGCAGGAAGTGGCAAGGGTGGGGCTGGTCGCAGGATCCCACTATCGCAGCCAAGCCTGAGGCCCAATCACTGACACCCACACAGCCATTTCCTGCACTTAAAAAAAAAAAAAATCTGTTTCTCTCTTTGCAAATCAACAACTTTTACCTAGAAACTCTTCAGCGGTGAGTTCTGACTGATCTCGATCTCTAGTCCGTTGCAGAAAATACACCATTGTTTACCTGGGGGAGGTGTGCACCAGAGCTAACTTTAACTGACAGGTTTCGGCTGCCTGCAGAGTCTGTTTTGCATCTGCCTGGAAGAACCTGGCTTCTTCTGTCCCAAACAAACACCTGCTGGTTATTTAATACCTTGATAGACCTTTCTAGAAAAGACTTGCGGGCATAGAGAACTTAGCGCAAACACTAAAGCTCCGTGCATCCCCAGCATGTGACCCTTAATGTCCACAAGTGTACAGTTCCTGGCTCAGATCAAGAATAACTGAGTATCTGGTGTGCAGGACTGTGGGCTTCCCAGGTGTAAGACGTGACCACAAATGTCCCTCGAGGAACCTCTATGAGGCTCCCAGGTTGAGGACTGCCAGGTTGATACTTATCCAAATATAAATATGTGCTGCACATATCAAAAGTCAACCTCAATTGAGTTTTAAACAGTAACAAAATAAAACAAGCAGCTCCCATAGAGTTTGAAAACTACACCTTGTGGAAGAGATTTAGAGCCAAAAATCCACATGTGACTCAGACCCAAACTTGCACTTGGTCCTATACCAGTGACAACTCAGAAGGGATCTTCGAGCCATCTGTGAAATTCAACTCACTGCATGCTGATATTTTTTAACATTAGAGATTTCTGCTAAATTGCAATCTTGGTAATTCCCTGCAGGTATGCTTATGACCCACAGCAGGAGGAGCCTGCGTCCTGGTCCATTCCCTGGGGTGGGGAAGGAGACGCAGGTCACATGCAGCACATCACTGCAAGGCTTTACAAACACACCTGCCTACTGGCCCTGAGTCAGTCCCGTGACTCAGGGAGACTGAGGCTTGGCCAGACTAAGTCACTTGCCCAGGGCCCCACAGAGAGTTGGTGGCAGGATTGGAATCTGAAGAGGGGACCTTTCTCTAATGTCCAGAAACCAGCAGCCCCCTGCATTTAAGTGGGATGGGTGGCCCACAGGCCAGAGGGAAGTGGATTCAAGAGTCACCTGCCCTGCCCTCTCACATCAGAGCCCTTTCCTGGCGCAGAGACCCAGCAGGATTCTAGAGCCCTCCAAGTCCTCCGGGATGGACAAGCGCTGCTTGGGAATATGGCAACATCAGATGGCTTCCAGGCAACATGGTGAGATTACGGAAGAAATCATTCCTTCATTGTGGTTTCTGAGAACACAGGTATAATGCATTCTGTACAGTTTGTAAGAAATACCATTATCATTGGATAGTCTGTCTTCTGGTCCTTGGATCAGTCTGTCTGTCTCTACCAGGTCACAACTCAATCACCAGGGCCACACAGGCTCCCATCTTAGCCTCCCCACTCAGCCCTGGGACCAGTGCTTCTCCTGCAAAGCCCCAGCATCCAAAAGCCCCTCATGTGTCCCAGCATGCCCAGGTGAAAGTGGCCCTCGCCATGTGCTGGACACAGGTTGGGAAAAGGCTGAGTCAGCATGAAGGGCAGAAAACACTCCCTCCTTTTCAAACTGCTGGACTTTTTGTTTTCTTTAAAAAAAAAAAAAAAAAAAATTCAGACATTAGCTTGGCCACTTCCATCTTAAGAAACCAAGAAAACAAGAGATGTGTCTTGTGTTTCCCTGCTGAATTTTCTGAGCAGGATCTGGCCTGACACTCACCTGCAGACCTCTCCTGAGCTGCTATGTGGCCAGGAAGCGGGAAGGGGATTGTGCAGGACTGGGCTCCAGTTCCCCTGACCAGAGACCCAGGGCAGGGGACAGCTTCCTTTGCACCCCTCCAAAATGCCAAATACTACAAATACCACCCCACAACACACCCCTTGTTAAAAGGTCAGCCACAAGCTCTCACACTGCATGCAGCTGCTGGTATTCGGATTGTTAGAGGTTAATATGGAATCGCAGCAGAAACAATGCTCGAAGCTCAAATAGCAGCCACCACATGGCCTGTACCTACCACCCAGGAGCATGTACAACGCCGAGTTTTTCTGTTCAGCCATTGCTTCTAGGTAAAAGAATCAAATGAGAAGACGCTTAGGCCTCCACACAGATATCCTGTAGCCGCTCACAGATTAAAACGCTGCACACCCACGGACCACTTTCCAGAACACTCTAAACCTCACAGCTTGGTTCACAGTATTCCTGTCTTTGGGAGTGGGTGAAGCCCAGGCAGGAAGCAAGTCACCAGGTCTACACTTGGTTCTACAGTCACTTCAAGGGGCACTCCCCACAACCTCTCGCCTCTTTTCCTCTGCCTGTCCTGTCTCTCATGGTGAGGTAAGAGCAGAGCAAGTGCTTCCTAAGGGCCCATCAGCATGGATATAATTCTGCAGAGCACTGAGGGGCACCTGACAACCACTGCAGAATACAAGTGCAGTGGCCCAAGCCATGAACAAAGCAGCCTGGGAACCCCTGGGTCTGAAATCCTGAAATGGCTCTTTAAAAAGCCTAAACTCTGAAGCCAGGACCAGGTCCACTCCAAATCCTGGGTGCAGATCCTCCTTACAGAGAACAAGTATTCTCTGCTTTCTAAACCCACACTACACTAAAAGCAGAAGCCAAAATGGGGACAGCAGGCCTACAGAGGGAGACACAAGGGGAGGTGGCAGCGGAGGAAAAGTCTGACAGCAGACCCAGTTCGGGGTTCAAGTGAGGTGGCAGAGATGACAGTTTCCATGAAACACTCAAAATGAAGCCTGCGTTTCCCTCCGAGCCACTGAGGGGACAGCTTATCCTCAGGGCCCACCAAATCCAGCACTGTCCTGCACACATGTGCATGAGTGCATGTAGTCATGTGTCTACATGTGCTCATGTGTGCAGCAATGTGTGTGCGTGAGTGTAAGCACACATACATGTATGATGTAGCATGTGTACCTGTGTGCACAGGCAAGACCGTGTTCAAGTGTGCATGCATGTATCACATGCATGTGAGCATGTGCCCTTGAGTGTGCGCACAGATGAATATGCATATGCGTGCTTTTGTGTCAGCTGTGTGTACACATGTATGCTTTTGCTTCTGCTTTTCTAACAGAGTGAGGAGGCCTCATGCTATCCATCAAGAGACCCACAAAGGTCCCGTAAGAGTCACTGCCTCTATGTAAGGTACAGGTGGCCTCTCAAAGATGGAAGGGAATTCCTTTGTTGTTTTTGTTTCCTCCATTTTATGGTAAATGTCTTTCATGCGTGGCTTACAGAAATTATCTCTTTACTCATCTGTATCTGCTCATAGTTCATGGAAAATCTGCTCCAAGCCTACCCATTGGTCATGCCTTCTTTCATGACTCACTCACAAGGAAGCTAACCTTTGCATTACAGGCTGAGAGAAGGTCTTGGCTGAGCCAGGTAACAGAAAAGGAGAGGCAGTGCTTTTTATATTTGTTTGCATTTTGTTCTTAGAGACAAGGTCTGGCTCTGTTACCCGGGCAGAAGCACAGTGACATAATCATAGTTCATTGCAGCCTCCAACTCCTGAGCTTAAGCAATCCTCCTGCTCCAGCCTCCCAAGTCCCTGGAATATAGGTACATGCCACCATGCCTAGCTAATGTTTCTCATTTTTTACAGAGGAGGGGAAAGGGGTGTCTCATTATGGTACCCAGGCTGGTCTCAAACTCCTGGCCTCAAGTGATCCTCCTGACTTGGCCTCCTAAAGTGCTGGGATTTCAGGTAAGAACCACTATGCCCGCCTAGCATTTTAAAAATAACTTCCCATCTGCTTATCCCTACTGACGGGTGACCTACAATGGGGGATCAAGGATCACTTATAACTATGGAGCTGGGTGTAAGTGGAGCCCACTAGATCTGCTCAAGGGCCTGCAATGATGACAGGCCCACAAAGTGGAGCCCACTGGACAGATTCAAGGGCAGGGCAGTGCAGGTGGAAGGTGAGCACCACGTTCCTCATTGCAGAGGAGCTAAGGCTAGGAGGGGAGCACACCTGTCTAGGGAAGGCCAAGTAACAGAAGACACAACCATGGTGCTCGCTTCGGCAGCACATATACTAAAATTGGAACGATACAGAGAAGATTAGCATGGCCCCTGCGCAAGGATGACACGCAAATTCGTGAAGCGTTCCATATTTTTACAAACACAAAATTCTGAATAAAATGATTTGGAAACTGCCAAAAAAAAAAAAAGACACAACCATGGAGATATGTGGGTCTCCTGTGACCACTTACAATCCAGGGACAGTGTAGGTAAGACTCTGCCTGGAGACTAGAGAACAGAAGTCCTGGGATAGGGCATGGATGAAATGGGCAATGAGCGAACTGGGGAAATGGATTAGAGAACCACAGTGAATACTTCTGTGACAGCTTTCTGCTCTAGAGTCTGGGAAACCAGCCTGCCAGCCTACCTCTGTCACACAAGAGGAATTACCCACACGAGTTCAAAGTCCTCAGAATCCTCAGGGGCACACTCGGACCCTCTCCTGACAGCAGAGCGGAGGGCCAAGGCTGGGAGACATGGCAGCACCAGAGCAGAGAGGACAGGTAGGGTATGCAGGAAACCCTGGCTCAGAACCATGTGCTGAAATGTCAGGGTGACATGGGGTTGAGGGGAGGCCCATGCCACACAGCCAAGGAGGACTCCTTTGCCCTCCCAGCCAGAGTTCTTAACCAGCTAGGGAGGAGCTGACTGAGCAGGCAACCTCAGCTGCCACCCCCCATTCCCAGGCCCTCCTAGAGCATCAGGGGAAGAAGCCAGAGCAGCCCAGGGGCTGTTGGCCATGGGTGCTTCATGAGGTGTAGCCAGGGTGCTGGGTGGCATTGACATGCTTGGGCAGAGGAGACAAGAAGCTTCCCAGGCCACAAGGAGGGCTCTAACGCCTAGGCTTTGTAGACCCCAACATAGAGTCCAGAGCCAAGGGGCACACAGGACAGGGGTGAAGGCAAGCAGGCAGCAGGCACCAGGGGAGACCCTCTTGCTCAGTGTGCAGACCTCTATGCCATCTGCTTCTATCCTTGGCTGGTCAACGGGGGGGCCCTTGGTCCCCCAATATCCTGCACTGGCAGGTGGCGGCAGTGAGAGAAGAAAGCGTACTGACCGCTGGGCGGTTTAGGCCGTGGAGGAGCAGGTTTCTTCGGAGGCAGAGCAGGAGTGTCCTGTTTACTTTTAAAGGGGTCATCTGAGAATCCTGCCCCTCCCAAGGAGGAGGTGAAAGGGCCAGAAGTTGGGGGCTGTAAGAGAGGACACGAAACAGAGGCAACAATAATCATTAAAATGAAGGCAATGGATGTCCGTCGAGCAGACACTTGTGCACCGAGGGCCTTGGCAAGGCCTCTAACCCTCCTGGCTGCACAGCACAGCCCTGCTCAGACCCAGGGTCTCTCTCAAGGCTTCTTGCTTACTTCTACCCTCAACAGCAGGGGCCCTGTGGCCTGCGAGGGGTAAGCTGCCTGGCACACAGTAGCCTTGTCCCCTGAGAGGCTCCCACCCAGGAAGGGCACCCAAGGCTGTGCTTGCCATCCCTCCTGGACAGGTGGGGGTGGGGCTGTTGGGGTCTTTCCTGACTCCAGGACTCAGCACCCAGGGTCCCTGGGGCTCCTGCTCACATGGCAGAGATGCACCTAACCCTTACTGTCACCATTACCCTCACCCAATGCAGTGCTCAGTGCGGATCTCTATGTGACACCCCCAGCTGAGTGGGCCACTGCCTCTGGTTCATGACGGCAGCTTCACATGCTGGATCAGATGGCACTAGACCCACCCACCCCTACTAGGCTGCCCACCAGCCACTGCCTCCACAGTGACCCAGGTCGCACTCACATGCCCAGCCCAATCCACCCCCTACCCATCAGCAAGGCCGCGCTGCCCCTATGGGGGCTCAGACCACCCCTGCCCAGACCTTCCAGTAGTCTCCTTCACCCCGCACATGCTCACCCCCACAGCTGCTGCCTCAGACCCAAACCAGATCAACATCTCAGCTTTAAACAGACAGAGACACTTACATACAGCTTGGTGGTTACATGGGAGGACAGTGGAGGAAAGAATGGCAAATGGATGGATAGATAGGCAGGGAGAGAGAGAAGGGGGTAGAAATGAGTAGGTGGGTGGGCAGGTAGTAGGTGGATATGTAGAGATGATAGCCAGGTAGGCAGGTAGCCCTCAACAACTGAAGCTGACAGGTAAGCTCCGGGTTCTCGTTAATGCACGTGGGGCCTTCATCACCATCCCCTCATGACGACAAACTCTCAGTCCCTAGACCCCTTGTAACATGCAGGCGCTGATGCAGCCTCCTATTTCTGGGTCCTGCACACACAGATCTGCTGGGGAGCTCAGCTCACCCATCCAGTCGGAGCCCATCGCCTTCCTCAGACACGGGTGCCCTCTCCCACGGGCCCCTTCCTGCCATCCATGCTGGCTCAGACACCATGCTGTTGCCCAGCAGGGCATGAATCACTATGTCTCCATGACCAGCTTCCAGGCCTCTCCCACCTGGAGGGCCAGAGCAGATAGGGCCAGTACACAGTGCTGTGGCGCCCACTCCTCACTTTAAGTACCAGTGCAGCATCAACTCTGGTGTGCCTCAGTTTCCCTGCATGCAAAACAAGAGACATGAGGCTGAGCTGCATCTCAGGCATCTGAAAAAAGGGGCTGGGGCCCCCAGAAAGGAGAAAATGATTTTCTATTGGGGTCACAGGGAGTGTGTATTAAAACAGAAAATGACTACAAAGAGGAGGGAGAGGGGACCTGGGATAGGGTAGGGATGGGCCACAGCAAGAGATGGGAGAGTGGATGGGAAGAAGCTTTTAATTCTTTCCTCAGCAGGACAAGGCTAGAGGCAGAGAACAGAGCAAGAACACAAAGGTATACTTGAGTTTCCCTAAGTGGGAAGGAGGAGCTAACCCCACCTCCGGTGATGCGTCCCAGACACAGGCCACCTTGGCCTCTAGCATCTACTTTCTGAGTCACAGCCCCCTGCAACAGGGACAAGGCCCTCCTATAAGAGGTAGCCACCTCTGCCCACACCCAGGTCCCTGACAGCAGGTAAGTGGTGGGTCTGCAAAGTTTTCTGCACACACTCCCCCCCAGTCCCATTCAGCTCTCTGGAGCCTCCCAGGTGGGAGACACTCACTCTGTGTTGATCTTCTCACCTAATCTAGCCAGCAGCCTTGGGAGGGAACCCTACAGTCAGCACCTCCAGTTTACACACAGAGAAACTAAGGCACAGAAAGGAGACACGGCCTGCCCATATCACACGGCAGATTGGCAGAAGACTCAAGGCTGGACCCCACATCATATGCCTCCATCTGAGGCCAGAGCTTCTGGGCAGTGCCCTTGGCTAGTGGTGGCTGCCCCAAAGGTGAGTATGGGGCCCCATACTGGGCAAACTGCCACTGCCTCAGACCTGTAGAGGACACATTCCCGGGCATGGGCAAGAGACAGAGCTGGCTGAAGGGTCAGAGGGAGGAAAAAGCACTTTCTCTAAAGGAAGACAGGGCCTGTAACCACAACTCATTTCCCCACCAAGACCAGCATGGCCTGATGGGAAGCTCCCAGAGAGAAGACAGGTGGGCAGGGCGGTCACAAGGTGACAGGGGCATCTTCCTCTACAGCTGCTCCTTTGCCTCCCACCACACTCTGTGGATGGTTGGAGCACCTGCCCAGTCATGCTGCAGAGCCCGGCGGCCTGAGGCAGAGTCTGGAACCTGTGCCTGGGCCTACCACCAGCACTGTCCATTTCATGCCTCAGTTTCCTCATCTGTAAAAATGAGAAGGACAGATCCTTGCTTTCAGGACTGTGGCAACAAAGAAAGGAGATGTGTAATGTCTATCCACTGGTACCCGGATGTCAGCACATGGACGGTGCAACCATTCCCGTGCCGAGTTATGAGGTCAGAATCGGGGTTCACCCACCAGTGTGGATGCTTGACTTCTGTCTCCCCCGCATCGTCCCCAGACCTATCTGAGAGGGACACAGCATGGGAGAAGAGCTATGGCATGGGACTGCAGCTGAGGTTTAAAATAGGCTGTTTAGGATCTGTGTTTGGGAGAGAATAGGATGAGGACAGAAGAGACAGGTGAAAGGAATGCTGGCCTGTCCATCAGTGCTTTTGATGTTCATGGAATGCATCCCCAGGCCTAGGACTCACGTGGTCTTCCTCACAAAAATTTTTTTTTTAATAAGAGATGGGGTGTTGGGAGGGGTATACGGGGTCACAGTGTATGGTACACCTCTTGGTGGTGGGACACAATTATAAAAGGAACTTTATCTAATGAATGCAATCAGTGTAACCTAATTCTTTGTATACTCAATGAATCCCAAAGAATAAAAAAGACAGAGAGAGAGAGAGATGGGGTCTCACTATGTCTCCTAGGCTGGAGTGCAATGGCATAGTCACAGCTCACCACAGCATCAAACTCCAGGGCTCAAGTGATCCTCCCACCTCAGCCTCCTTGCTAGCTGGGACTATAGGCACCACCAAAATGCCTGCCTAATTAAAAAAAAAAAAATTTAGAGGTAGGATTTTGCTATGTTGGCCAGGCTGGTCTTCAACTCCTGGCCTCAAACGAGCCTCCTGCATCAGTCTCCCAGTGCTGGGATTATGGGTGTGAGCCACTGCACCTATCCTCTCTCTACAACTTGAGATAGGCAGGAAGGAATGGAAAGCACTTTCTTAGCAGAGGTGGCAGGACTGGGGTGAGGCCCCTGCGTCGACCCCAGACCTCATCCTGGTCCTCGGAACATACTGGCTCAGGGGAAGGGGCATGGAGGGGACACAATTCTCTACAGCTACTCACTCTCCTCACCGCACATGGCCTTCTGGGCTGTGATTCTCCACTCTGAGTGCACCCTAAGCCCGCAGGACCAAGGGGAGGCTTTTCACCCTCTGGCTCACGCAGCAGAACCTGGGCTCTAAGAGTACGCTCACCCAAGAGTCCTTAAGTTGTGAGACCTGATGATACACTCAAATGCAGCTGCCTTGTCCCCCAGGCTGACCAGGGATATCTTCAGCCAAACAGGCTCAGTGCTTCCTGCTTATATTTGAACCTGCAGGGCCAGTTGGCTCCCTCAGAGATGCCAGGGTTCCAACCATAAATAACTGGCACCCCTCAGTGAATTCTATAACTCTTAATTCCAAAACGTCCACATCACTTCCGAATCCCAATTTTCATGACTTCACATTTCCCAAGACGTCTCTTTGGGGACTCAATTCTGTCCTACTTGAGCAGTAGCTTCAAGGAAAGTTGCTATTTTTAGAAAGTTTTCAGTAAAGCTGTTAGGGGCTCGGCAAGAGTGAAGTGTGCTTAAAATAAAAGACAGAAAAGCTTCTATGAAAGCTGGCTCTAAGGGACTCAGGGTTGAGTTCACTGTTTAAAGAACTGGCTCAAAGCAAATGACTCTGACCTTTTAAACAGCAGCCCTAAATAGAATATACAGCTTTAAAAAATGATTGGAAATTTGTTCAAAATGGATAAAACCCAATCAAGTATTTCACAGATGTCTTTCTTTGGGGAAGGGGTGTGAAATAAGTAAGTTAGATTCTTGTTTTTATTCTTGAATGCCCCTGAAAATATATTTTGAGGAATTCACTTTTAAAGCAAACTCATGTCATTTAGGCCCTATCTAGAAAAATCTCTTTGAGGGGGAGGGAGGGACCTCAACTAAGCTGCAGGCCTAAAGGGTCTCTCAAAGGAAACTACTGGAATTAGATTGTTGCTGGTTACTCTCTTTAGCAAAGTCAAGCAGGGAGAAAAGTTGGAGATGTTAAAAAAAAAAAAAAAAAAAAGCCAGAGAACACCTCCTTGCCACATTACTTTCATTTCCTTCAGCATTTATTTATATACATGATGTTGTTCTTGAAAAACAGAAAGGTAACCAAAAAGGAAAAACAAAGAGCTGCTAGATCAGGATTGAGCTCAGTATTTTGCTGTCCAAGTGTCATGACATCAGGAGCGAATGGGACAGTGGAAACAAAACAATATAGTATTGGAGACCAATTTTCCACAGCTCTGTCCAACTCTGCTCTGGCCCGGTGCCCTGAACAGGAAGTGGGATTGGCTCTACAATCACAACTGCACGTGTGTGAACAGCCTGATCTCAGGACACGCGGATAAGGACAGAGAGATCACTTGAAGAGGGGGAAATGCAACTTAGGTTAGAACGGGCAGAAAAATAGGGTAGCGCCAGGCTCTGAAGTGTCTCCCTCAGGGGGTACCCAGTAGCTCTGGGAAACAAAAGGGTTGGCTGGATATGGCACGAGAGAAGGGAGCCTAGGCCTTGTGGGACTAGGAGAGCTGCTCTTTCCACCTAGGGCTGAGGGTCACTGCTGCAGGTGGTCACCCTGCCTTGGCCCCCTGTGACATGCCCATGGCCTCTGCTCTGCCACTGCGTGACACAGAGTCCTCATTCGTGCAAAGCAGCCTGGCAGAGATTCTCTCTTGTCTTTGTGCTAGCTCAGGCCACTGCCAGCTGTTACACCCCGGTGCTGACAGTGAGGAGGACAGAGCAGAAAGGATCTAAAGCCTTCCGCCTCCAGGGCCAGCCTCCTACTATGATAGCCAGAGAAGACAGAGGACCTGGAACCCTGCCTTTGGGACTGCTGCCATCGTGTGGCAGAATTTTCTAATTTCAGGAGATATTTCCCGCCTGCTCTGGGGCATGGGCCTACAGCCACTGGGGGATGAGCTATGTCAGGAGAAATCTCACTCTTCTCTCTGCTGCCCTCTGGCCAATCCCAGTGTCACAGCGTGTCACTGAGGGACACCCGGGCTAAGGAGAGCAGCCCCCACACCAGAGCCCCCTCCACCAATTAGTGTAAACAGATGCTCTGTCTTGGCCAGAGCTAGCTTCTTGCTCAGCTGGAGTGCACTCATGGACTTCTTTGAAAACCTGAACAGAACTCAAGTGTTTCTCAGAAGCTGTGTGCCACAATCATACACTGCTACCGCTACCAACCACAAGGCACCCAGACAATCATTTGCTCTGTTGGCTGAGCTCACAAAGCACCAGAGGCAGGAAGCCCCAGGAAGCTGGCACCATGGGGCACCTGGGTGTGGGGACTGACAAGATGTAGGTGGCTGGGGGGACTCCACACAACTGAGGCGCTCGCCTTCCATATACTCCTGGGGCTTCAAACCACAGGATGGGCCCAGCGGCTCAGTATGCGGGCCCCAGGACAGGGGTCTGCTTATGGTCACTACCTTTCCCCTGTGCTAATGGCACCTGGGCCCCAGCAGGCATTTGGTAAAAATCAGTGGAATGCATGAGGAAAAGCAGGGCCCCAAGCTGTGTCCCCACAGGCTTCTCAGAAGGTAAAGTGGACACAGGTGCCAGGGACAGGGCACTGCGCCAGATAGGGCATACCTCACCCTGTTTTCCTGAATTCCTATCACAGAAACACGCTCACTACTCAAAGTCAGGGCCACATGATGTCATGACGAAGCACAGTGGATCCTCACCTTGGCTTTATTCTCAGTCAGCAAGGCCACCACCACTTTGGACTTCTAAGCATTTCTTCTGGAACTTACCTTAGTAATAATGGGCTTCTACTGTCATTTCTTGATTTGTCCATCTTGGACACTGCCAGGGACGAACTTCTTATTATGTTACAAATTGGGCACTAACCACATTTTCCCTCCAAGCCCCTCAAGGAAGAGCCCTAACACAACACATGATCGTGTCTTAGGGCTGGACATAGACACTGTCTAGCTCAATAGTGGGCCTGCCTGTTGTCCTAGAACAGTGTACTTCTCATCTGCTGATTTACTCACACCTATTCCTGAGCCTGGCTCTCCCTTTTGAACACCCTTCTTGCAGTGTCCCACAGGTGGCTCTAGACACTGGCCTGGCCCACCTTCTCTGGATGCCTCATGTCCGCAGGGCTGTCAACAGAAGGTTCTGGTCTCAGCTGGCTGCACACCAGGCCTGCTGCCTACAACCCTCCTGGGATTTCTGTTCTTAACACCTTTTTGAGTTTCTATTTGGCCATGTTGACAACTTCACTGCCTAGAAACTGATGGCCCTGGGGCAGTATGGCCAATGGGAGAGTTTCAGGACTCTGGCTGTTTCACTCAGAGGGATGACAGCCAGAGGTGCTTTCTGGACCCTGTCCACTTGCTTACGACCTCATGCTTGAAAGGTGCCAGGGAAATACATTACCAACGTGACATTACCAATTATGCCTGGCAGTTCATACCACAACAGGCAAAAATCATACTGGCAGAGGTACAGGGCTCCACGAGAGGGGCTTTACCTTGGACATCTGGCTGAAGTCAGCAAAGCCCTCAGCACTACTGAAGGACCCACTTCCGAAGGGGTCTAAGGTTCCAAAGGGATCTGCAATTGGTACCAACAAAGTCAGAGTTACAGTTTTTAACAGGACACACCTCTGGGGTCAAGGGAAAATACTAAACTAACCAGCTCCTGATCAGGAGACGCTGGGACGCTGTCTCATACGCCAGAGATGTGCATCTGCACTAAGGTCCTCAATACACCTACCCTGCCTAGTTTGGCTCGTGGTTCCTGCATCTCAGTGACACAGTTTCTCACCATGACAGGCGGCTCTGGGAGAGCAGTGTCATTCACTCACCACAGGAGCAAAAAGGTGCTGCAAAGACACAGCCTGCTGTTCCACTATCAGGGTAGAAGCACGAGAGGGAGGGGAGAAGCAATTCAAAGGTGACCACCTCCCATACACTTTGGGGAATCCATCTGTGGGCAGGATTTTCTGAACTGTCTTGGCTGACCTAGGAGTGATTTGCCTAGAGCAGCTGATGCACCTGCTCCATGATACCAAACTTTGCTAACCTCCAGGTGAAGTGGTAGGACCAGGGGGTGCCCGTTCCCAAAAGAAAGGGGGAGTCTGCAAACATTCCTGTTGTGCACAGCTATGAGTTTTATGCTGTGAGCTAAGGCTTCCTTAAACACAGAACCCACAGCCCAAGGCAGTACCCTGGGTCAAACTCTGGATTCTTTTAGAAAGATAACCAAAGATATAAACCAAAGACTTATAAAGAAGAATAAGCAAACAGTAACTAATAACTCTGGTGCTAGTACTGAATTCCTACTGGCAAACTTCCTTTCCAAAATATCAGTGCTTGCCCAAGAAGATGAGCAGCCAAGCAAGGGTAGCATTTTGGCCTACTAGTCTCAGGCAAGGATCTGGGTCCACTGACTGATGACGTAAGCACCAAGGACATGCTGGCTTTGGAGGGGAAAACATTAACTGGACCAGCTCTGCCACTGGCCAAGAAATAGTCAGAAAGGAAAACAAGCCATGGGTCTCACCTGGTCCTTTTGAAGAGACAGTAGAGGATGAAAAGGGATCACTGGATTCGAAGGGGTCAAGCTGTGTGGAAGGGGAGAGGAAAGAGTAAAGAGTAGTTCATTGTTGTTCCATCATTCACGCACTCAACCAAATTTTCCTCACATCTACATATACCATATCCAGTGCCAGGCCATGGGGAGGGTGAGATGATTTAAACTAAATCCAGGCAGAGTAAAATCCCAACAGAATGACCTCTGCAGATAATATACCTGTAAACCAGTGGTTCTCAACCTTCCTAATGCTGCAGCCATTTAATACAGTTCCTGTGGGTCACAACCCACAGGTTGAGAACTGCTGCTGTAAACTCTGGACAAAATATAAAAAGAAAGAACAAAAAAGCAACTACCTGAAGGCTTGGGGAATAAACTGAAGCAAAAAGACTGTGGGAGAATTAAAATTTGGCAGAAGACAGTATGAAATTGAGTTTTCCATTTTGACAGCTATAGCCTGAGGGTGCTAAATAGCTGCCATGCAGTGGGGTACAGTGTAGATGAGTAGGATTACAACAGAAAATTGCTGCCTTTCTGGCCTGAAGACCAAAAGATGGAGCCCAGGGATAACTACCATCATGAAAAAGGTTTGGGGGATCACAAAGGAGGGGCAGAGAATCATAGTCCCAAATCCTGTGATGTAATCTGCCCGCGTCTCGGGGTGCCCCCTGTGTCATGTGTGCATAGGCAGATTCAAAGAAGCCTGTAACTGAGGCCATGAGAATTAAACCAGGGCCAGGCACCGTGGCTCATGCCTGTAATCCTACCACTCTGGGAGGCTGAGGCAAGTGGACTGGCTGAGCTTACAGGTTTGACACCAGCCTGAGCCAGAGCGGGACCCTGTCTCTAAAAATAGCCAGGTTGGCTCGGTGTCTATGGCTCAAGCGGCTAAGGTGCCAGCCACATGCACCTGGGCTGGCGGGTTCGAATCCAGCCTGGGCCCGCCAAACAACTACGGCTGCAACCAAAAAATAGCTGGGCATTGTGGAGGGCGCCTATAGTCCCAGCCTACTCGGGAGGCTGAGGCAGGAGAATCACTTAAGCCCAAGAGTTGGAGGTTGCTGTGAGCTGTGATACTATGGCACTCTACCCAGGGTTCTGGGTACAGCTTGAGGTTCTGTCTCAAAAAAATAAAAAAAATAAATAAAAATGAAAATAGCGAGGCGTTGTGGCAGGCACCTATAGTCCCAGCTACTTAGGACGCTAAGGCAAGAGAATTGCTTAAGCCCAAGAGTTGGAGGTTGCTGTGAGCTGTGATGCCACAGCACTCTACTGTGGGCAACATAGTAAAACTCTGTCTCAAAAAAACAAACAAACAAAAAAAAAAACCATCTACACTCTTTGGAGGAATACAACAGAATACAGGTTCTACAACAGAGCATTCACAATGTACAGGATACATTTCTAAACTAATCTAAACGTACAAGGAAACAGAAAAATGTGACCAATTCTCAAAGGAAAAGATAACCAAGGGAGCTAATTCCCAAGACAGACCCAGATGCTGGAATTCTCAGATAAGGACAACTTTAAAGCAGTGATTATGAATGTGCTCAATGAGAAAAAGGAAAATGCACTTAGAATTAATGAAAAGATAGGATATTTAAGCAGAGAAATAGAAATAAAAATTATACAGAAGAAACAAATAGCAATTTAACAGCTGAGAAAGCATATCTAGAATATTCATAGGTTAGTTAAATAATCAATAATAGAGGAAAGAGTAAGTGAAGTTGAAAATAGGTTGGTAGAAATTACCCCAATCTGAAGAAAAAGGAGAAAAAAAGAATAAAAAGAAAAAAAAAGAGAGAGAGAGAAAAAGCACCAGGAACTCATAGGACTATAACAATAGGTCTAACAAATATGGAACTGGAACTGGAATCCCAGAAGAGAGAGAAAATAGGAGAGAAAAAAATATTTAAGAATTAATGCCCCCCCCCCCCCCCCAAAAAAAGAGCTAATGGCTGATGGCTGGGTGCAGTGGCTCACTCCTATAATCTTAGCACTCTGAGAGGCTGAGGCAGGTGGATTGCTTGAGCTCACGGGTTCAAGACTAGCCTGAGCAAAAAACAAGACTCCCATCTCTATTAAAAATAGAAAAACTGAGGCAAAAGTATCGCTTGAGCCTATGAGTTAGAGGTTGCTGTGAGCTATGATGTCATGACACTCTACTGAGGGTGACAGCTTGAGACTCTGTGTCAAAGAAAATGAACTAATGGCTGAAAATTTATATCAAATTTGGTGAAAAACATAATTTATAGATATGAGAAGCTTGACAAAGCCCAAACAGCACAAAGAAAACTACCTTTGTTTAAAGGTAGTTTAAAACTACCTTTTAAAACTACCTTTAAAAGATGTGGCACAAACTAATAAAAACCAAAGATAAAGAGAGAATCTTGAAAGTAGCCAAAAGAAAAATTATATCACATACAGGATAACAACTATTGGGAGACAAATCTTATCAAGGACAATAGAGGCTGGAAGGCAATGGAATAACATCCTAAAAGTGCTGAAAGAAAAGACTACTATATATCAAACACAAATATCTTTCAAAAATAACAACATAATAGACATGTACTACAAGAAGTGCTAAAGAAAGTTCTTCAGGCTGAAGAAAAATGATAATGGAGGGAAAATCAATCTTCAGAAGGAAATGAAGAGCAATAGAAATAGTAAATATTTGGGTAAAATCAAAAGATGGCTTTTTCTCTCTTCATTTCTTTAAAATACATATAATGGATTAAAGCAAAAATTATAACACTATCTTATGGAGTTTATAATGTATTCAAATGTCTGATATTCTAGGACAGCTGTAGCATAAGAGACTCTGGGGGAGGTGGATAAATGGGCCTACACAGTTGCAAGTTTTCTGCATTTTACATAAAGTGATACAATATTAACCCCAAGTAGACTTGAAAAGTTAAAACTGTACATGACAATTCTTAAAGCAACCTCTTAAAAATAATTAAAAGAGGTATAATTAAAATAATTAAAAAGCCAATAAGTAGAACACAATGGAATTCTACAAAATATTCAAATAATCCAAAAGAAAGCAGAGAACAAAATATAGGATAAAAAGAAAGCAAATAATTGTTTCTAACAGGCTGCTTAAAAAAGAAAAGCAAGCAAATGATACAATAGCAGACTGAAATCCAAGCATATCGATAATTACATTAAATGCTAATAGACCAGACACATTATTTAAAAGGCAGAGGCTTTCAGACTAAATAAGAAAGCAAGCCCTGACAACATGCTAATTACAAAAGACATCTATCAAATATAAAGACCCAGATAGGTTGAAAGTAAATATATGAAAAAATGCAGTGAGTGAGCATGAAGAGGACAAAATGGCAGAATAGATTTCAAGACAAAGAACATCATCAGAAATCAAAAGGAACTTTTCCTAATGATAAAAAGGTGGCTACATTAGGAAGACATAATAATCACAAATGTGTATGTACCTGACAAAGCTTCAAAATACACAAAGCAAAACTCAACTGAATTAAAGGGGAACACAGATAATTCCACAAAGGTGTAACTTTTAACACCGCTCTATCAGTCACTGGTAGAATTAAAAAGCAAACAACAAAGGTACACATAATCTGAACACTATCAGCCAACGTGACCTAATTGGCATTTATAGAACATTATACCTGACAATTCTTCTCAAGTATACACAGCGTATTCACCAACATGACCACAAACACAAGCTTCAATAAATTTAAAAGCATTGAAAACATATAGAATGTGTTCTCTAGTAACAGATTTAATTAGAAAGAAATATTATAAGATATCTAGGAGAAAAAAGCCAAACGTCTAGAAATAAAACACCACACTTTAATCCATGGGCATACAGAAATCACAAGGGAAACTGGAAAATATCTTAAACTGAATGGCAATGAAGATACAAAGTATCAAAATATATAGAATGCTGCTGCTTAAGAACAGCAGGGAAATAAAATGTGTTGCTTTAAATGTACACATATGTTCCTTCAACTTACCAATGGGGCTACATTCCCATAAACTCATTGTAAATCAAAAATATCATAAGGTGAAAATGTATTTGATGCCATCATAAACCTATCATAAAGTTGAAAAATCTTAATTTGAACCACTGTAAATTTGGGAATATCTCTGTATTAGAAAACAAAGTCTAAAATCAATGGCTGATGGTTGGATCCTAAGAAGTTAGAAATAGAAGAGTAAAGTAGGCTCAGCCCCTGTGGCTCAAGTGGCTAGGGCACTGGCCACATACACCAGAGCTGGTGGGTTCGAATCCAGCCCTAAGCCTGCCAAACAACAATGACAACTACAACTAAAAAATAGCCGGGCATTGTGGTGAGCACCTATAGTCCCAGCTACGTGGGAGGCTGAGGCAAGAGAATCGCTTAAGCCCAAGAGTTGGAGGTTGCTGTGAGCTGTGATGTCATGGCACTCTACCCAGGGTGACAGCTTGAGACTCTGTCTCAAAAAAAAAAAAAAAGAACAGCAAAGTAAACCCAAAACGAGTAGGAAGAAAGAAATAATAAAATAACAGAAGAAATCAAAGAAACAGAAAACAAAATTGATAAGCAGATCACTGATACCAGGAGGAAAAGGGAGAGTCTCACTACAGATCTTAAAGACATTTTTAATTTGTATTTATTATTTTTAAGCCTACCAGGTGCAGTAGTGAGAAGAGGGGAAAGAGTGAACAAGGAGTTTAATCGGTAACTGACTGAACAATCAAGTAAAGACATTTTTTAGGAAGGCTAAAAAGAAAACATTACAAGTAAATCCCTGCCTCAGTGACTAGGCCAATGGCTGCCTTGCTGCTATCCAGGAGTGAGAACGGGCTGGGACAGCAGCTCCTGAAGAACAGACACCACAGTTCACGTTTGTGACAAGTGAAGAGTGAGCACAATGGGGACTTACTCCACGAAGAGGGGCCAGCTGTCAGGAAGCACTGCCGTGACACACACAGAGTGCACACAAGGGTTCTCCACGATGTCCTGCCCCACTCACCTTTGAGGGTAAGGATGGGTTTTTTGTGAACGGGTCTGAGGTAAAAGGGTCGTTCTTCGTCTGTTTCTTAAAGAAGTCGTCATTAGTGGAGCCGCGGAATGGGTCACTTTCTTTGAAAGGATCCCCTCCAAATGGATCTGGAAGGTTTGGGGAAATGAAGGAAAAATGCCCCGTGAGTAAACAACATTATGCTTAGTAAAAGAATGCAGGCATATGGGGGCAAGACACGATTGTAAGAGGGACTTTACCTAACAAATGCAATCAGTGTAACCTGGTTTCTTGTATCCTCAATGAATCCCCAACAATTAAAAAAAAAAAAAAAGGAGAAGAATGCCGGCATAAAAGAACACTGAATGATGCCATTTACATAAAATTCTAGAAAAGCCAAAAACTCTAGTGATGACCAGAGGGCCTGGGGCAGACTGGGAGGTGACACCGAAGGGACACAGGGGAACGTTTGGGGATGAGGGAACTGTTCTTTGACTGCACACATCTGTCAAAACTCATCATATCCTCAGAATAAACAGACTCGGTTGTGTGCCTCTTAATAAACCTGATTTAAAAACAACAACATGGATCAATCCATAGATATAGAAGATTAGTGGCCATCAGAGGCTTGGAGGGCGGGGGGGGAGGGGGAGGAATGTAGGGAGTGACTGCTACTGGGGACAGGGTCTGCCTCTGGGGCAACGAGAATGTCCTGGAACCAGAGGAGGTGGTGGCTGCAGGCTGCACAACCTGGTGAATGTGCTAAATGCTACTAAATTGGACAGTTATATGAATTTCACCTCAAAAAAGGAAAAAGAAATAAACTGGCAGGTAACCTGATCCCAATGCCAAGTATGTCCCCAGTTTCCCCCTCGAATGTCCCAGAGTGGGGTGCAGGTTCAGTGACAACACCAGGAGGGAGGGAGCCATACCAGGCTTATGTGTAATACCGACAATTGTCCCTCTGCCATCCCCAATGTGTGTGGACAGAGGTCCCACCAAGTGTGGGTATCGAATGGAACACCTGAACACAGATGACTTTGGCACAAGTGACCAAGTTGCTGTGGGCACAACCCAATAACCACCTGGCTACCAGAAGGTGCTGCCCAAGTTCTCAAGTCTCATTACCAGGTTCCTTCTAGAACTAACCTTCCCACTGCCATATTCTGAGGACTGGTCCAGGAAACATTTAATAAAGGTTTTTACCTGTTGAAGCTATCTGCTGTTCTGCAAAGGGGTCGTTCTGGAAGGGGTCCCCTAGATCAGAGAGAAGGGAAATGCTTATCAGCTCTGGGACGAAGAACAGCACCAAGTAGGTCACCTGGATATGGCTGCCCACCAGCGAGGCCTTTAGTTGACTTCTACCCCACCCCCAATTTAGGGAGCAAATGTTGCTTGCTTCTCCACATACTGTCCCCCTAACGAACATCCCATCCACCTCAGCAAATCAAAGGAGGAGACTGGGAACAGCAGCTGCTCTGGCTAGAACATTTACAGAGAGACAGAGGTGTTACGGGCTGCTCAGTGCAGGCCAGAGTCAGGGAGAACGTTGAACAAGCCAAAGTCAGAATTCACTCCTCTCTTTCTATGCCTTGCTTCCTTGATCTCACTGCCTGCCACCTCCCACATAAGAGAACGAAGGACCCTGGGGCCGTCCCATGTTTCACCGCTAACACACTTGAACTTTGGGAACTGCCTGATTCATCTCTCAGACCGAAGATACTTTGACCCCGAATGTGAAACTTGGAGGGAGCTCCCACTCTCCTCTTCCTGCCTCAGTACTTTACTCAGAAATGTACAGATAACCTTCCTGGAAATACTGTTTTGCTCTGAAAAATGGAGAGAAGTTAGGAAATCTTGTTTCTAGAATTCTTAGTTATTCTAGATACGTATGGGACTCTGGTTAAACTCTTAAAGAGCATTAAGACCTTGATTTATGCAGTAATCTATAGTTTTCTCGGTACTTTCATAACCATTATTGGATCTGTCATTATCAAGCGTTCAAGATGAGCAAGAAAGAGTCTATTAAACTGCTTAGGGATTAGGAATTTGAAACTTTGGAGAGCTTAAAGACCAACCAAGATGCCCTCAAACTTGGAAGTGTCTGTGTGAGCTAGTGGTTCTTCCCAATATATCTCAACAACTCAGCTCTGTAGTTAATAGGTTGAGATAAGAAACTCACAAGACCAATAAGGCTCAAAGATTTCCTTTCCTCCTCCATTTCAGATCATGGTATTTCCTCACTTTTCAAGCCATTTAACAACTCCAAATGACATAAAAATAAACAGCCTCTCAATAAGGAAGTGGGTACCAAGTGAGATACCTTTGAAAGGGTCAGCTCCTTTAAATGGGTCGGATTTGAAGGGGTCTTCTGCCTGGAAAGGATCCGAGTGCAATTCTTGTGTATTGTTGCTAAATAACAAGGCTTTATTTTTGAAAGGATCATCCTATAATTTTGTGAAGAAATAGGATAGGGATTTTATTATTTCTGATTTAAAGCAAAGTGCAGAATTCTATACCTAATAGACAGTTCCACTTGAAGTATGACCCTAAAAAGTATGATCTTAAAAAAATTATTCTAAGTATGGACTTTACTGAATAGTAATGTTTGACACTGGTTTTATTAGTTGTGACAAACATACAACATAAGAGGTGAACAGGGGAAAATGAGTAGGGGGTATGTGGGGACTCTGTTCCATCGTTGCAATTTTTTAATAATTATTCTAAAATTAAAATTATTCTAAAATTAAAGTGGCTCACATCTACAGTTCCAACACTTAGGGAGGCCAAGGTAGGAGGATCCTTGAGCTCAGGAGTGCAAGACCAGTCTGAGCAAGAGTGAGACATCCTGTCTCTACTAAAAATTGAAAAATTAGCCAGGTGTAGTGGCTCCCACCTCTAGTCCCAACTGCTTGAAAGGCCAAGGGGGGAAGATTGCTTGAGGCCAGGAGTTCAAGACCAGCCTGGGCAACATAGCAAGACCTCTTTTCTAAAAATTATTTTTTTAAAAATAGCCAGACATGGTTGCAGGGGCCTGTAGTTCCAGCTACTTGGGAGGCAAAGGTGGGATTTGCTTGAGCCCAGGAGTCCAACATTGCAGTGAGCTATGATTGGGCCATTGCACACTAGCCAAGGCAACAGAGCAAGACTTTGTCTCAAAATAAATAAATAAATAAATAAGCAAAAAAATACATACATACATAAAATAAAAATTCATTAAGAGATCATTGACTGGAAGCAACCTACATGTCTATCAATGGATGAATGAATAAACAAAATGTGATCCCTCCATACAACAGAATATTACTCAGCCTTTGGAAGGAAGGCTGAGTATACCACGTGCTATACCAGAGATGAACCTTGAGGACATTATGCTACATGAAACTAGTCACAAAACACAAATATTGTGTGATCTCACTCATAGGAGGTCCCTAAAATAGTCAAATTCATAAAGACAGAAAGTAGAATGGTGGGTGCCGTGGGCTGGGAACGGGGGATGGGCAGTTGGTATTTCATGGGGATGAAAACATTCTGGAGCTTGGTCACACAATAGGAACATAATTAATACTGAATTGCACTCTCAAAAGATGATTATAATGGTAATTTTTATTTTTTTGAGACAGAGTCTCCACCTTTGCCAACCTTGCACATCATCTGTCTTTGCTTGACTTTGCCAAACTGATAGCAAAAACAGGCACCTCATTTTATTTTGCAGTGCTTAAATTACTAGTAGGTAGAATGTTTTTCCCTTGGCTTTCTGGATCTCTTCTTTCTGAATTGCCTTTTCTTTTATCCTTGGCTCATTGAATTAATTGAAAAGTCTGTCATTTTTCTCGTGATTTATTTATTTTTATTTATTATTATTTTTTAAGAGAAAGTATCATTATGTCGCCCTCAGTAGAGTGCCGTAGTGTCAAAGCTCACAGCAAGCAACCTCACACTCCTGGGCTTCAGCAATTCTCTTGCCTCAGCCTCTCAAGTAGCTAGGACTACAGGCACCGCACAACGCCTGGCTATTTTTTGGTTGCAGTTGTCATTGTTGTTTTAGCAGACCTGGGCCGGGCTTGAACCTGCCAGCTTAAGTGTATGTGGCCAGTGCCCTACTCATTGGGCTATAGGCACTGAGCCTATGATGGTAATTTCTATGTCTACTTTACCAAAATTTAAAAAAAAATTTTTTTAAACCATTAAATTGGGGGGAAAAGCAATGTTTTTAGAAATATTACCCCAAAAATGTAAAGAGCCATTCAACTCTGTGACCCTCTCCCACTATAAATTAACCTTTTTCTTGGTAAATGTATACGCAGGTGGATATTTTTTAACACAATGACTGCCATACTAGAAAAAAATTTTTTTTTCCTTGGGGTCACTGTGTTTTATTAGGTCAAGATAGGTAGGCTGGGCTTGGTGGCTTATGCCTGTAATCCTAGCACTCTGGAAGGCCAAGGTGGGTGGACTGCCTGAACTCACAAGTTCGAGACCAGCCTGAGCAAAATGAGACCTCACCTATACCAAAAATAGAAAAACTAGCCAGGGATAGTGGCAGGCGCCTGTAGTACCAGTACTCAGGAGGCTGAGACAGGAGGATCACTTGAGCCCAAGAGTTTGAGGTTGCTGTGAACTGTGACACCACAGCACTCAACCCTAGAGGGGCTGAATGAGACTCTGTCTTAGGAAGAAAAAAAAAAAAAAGGTCAAGAGACATATGACCTGTGCTTCAGAAGGCCTTGGGCTGAAAACTAGCCGTAAGTTAAATATAATTCAAGTGGCAGTTATTGTGTTAAAAATGTACTTTCCTGGGCGGTACCTGTGTCTCAGTAGGTAGGGCGCCAGCCCCATATACCAAGGGTGGCAGGTTTGAACCCAATCCTAGCTAAACTGCAACAAAAAAAACAGCTGGGCGTTGTGGCAGGCGCCTGTAGTCCCAGCTACTCACGAGGCTGAGGCAAGAGAATCGCCTAAGCCCAGGAGTTGGAGGTTGCTATGAGTTGTGACGCCATGGCATTCTACCAAGGGCAGAGATAAAGTGAAACTCTTTCTCTTAAAAAAAAAAAAAAAAAAGGAAAAGGAAAAGAAAAAGAAAAAAAATGTACTTTCCATACCAAGAAGTGCTAGTTGTGACTGAGGATGGTGGGTCATGCCTGTATTCCTAGTATTCTGGGAGGTCGACATATGAGGATTACTTGAGTTCAGGAGGTCGAGACCTGCCTTGAGTAAGAGCAAGCCCCCGTCTCTACTAAAAATAGAAAACTAGCTGGCCATTATAGTAGGCACCTGTAATCCAGCTACTGGGGAGGCTGAGGCAAGAGGATCTCTTGAACCCAAGAAATTGAGGTTGAGGTTGCTGTGAACTATGACACCGTGGGCAACAGAGTGAGACTCTGTCTCAAAAAAAAAAAAAAAAAAAAAAAAAAAAAAAAAAAAAAAAAAAACA